>MU224704.1:2399859-2429910 GCA_018584345.1 Thuja plicata
CTATTAAGGCAATTATTCTATTTATCTATTGTAGAGGTAGATTTCTGCTCAACTATAGTAAAGAATAATAATTAATATTTTTATCGCTCATGGTTTTAATATAGACGTTGTTAGTCAATTGAGCATTGTGATTTATCCCACCCCTTTAGATGGGTTAATACCTATGTGGATAGTGTATTAATATATATATATATATATATATATATTTTAAATGGTTGAGTTTTCTACTTGAAATTTTGGGCATTACATTTAGTTTATATTGCATAGTTGTAATTATACTTGCATGGTTAGTTTAGCTGACAAGGATGTTATGAGGAGTTTCCTAACAGGTCCCATGATCTCATACTTTGAGGAAGATATTTATAGTAGTTCATTTATGAAATGCTAAGTGTGAATGATAAGATAAGTGACAGAAAAAGTACAGAGCAGAATATCGGTTGCATTTCATTCATCAAGGATCTATGTGAAGAAGCAGTGGAATATTACAATACATTGGAACTGATCAAGACAACAGGTCTACTCTACACTTCATCATCAGATATAGTGCATATCTGTTCTACAGAAGGTTGTAGCCTTCACCATTGAAGAAGTGAGCTTTTGGACAGTGAGTCCTCACCCTTAACAGGGTTAGTTGTAAAAGACTCCTAATAGGGTTGCAAGATCTTCTAACAAGGATTATTACAAACAAGTATAGTTCATTTTGGGTGGTTTTTTACCATTTGGTTTCCCTGTAACCAAATTTTTGTGTTGTCTATTGTGTTATCTAAATGTGCATTTACTTTATTGTATTCTAAAGTTAATAAGAGAAAAGAATTAAATTAACTGATAACTGATTCACCCCCCCCCCCCTCTCAGTTATCCTTTGGGACTATTATAAAAATTGGTATAAGAGCCAAGTACCTTGAAGAGAAAGCCTAATAGCTTAAGGTAGATCAGATGGCATACTTCAGAAAAGAGAGTCCTAAGTTCAGTGGAGAGAATTATCTGGATTGGAAGAACAAAATGATAACACATCTACAGTGTGTTGGTTTTGACATCTTTGAGATAGCCACACAAGAAGTTATTATTCCCTCTCTAAAAGACCTTGCAAGAGATGATGCTACTAGTAAACAAAAGGATACATTCATAGCTAATGTAGTTTTCAAAGAAGCCCTTATAAGTGCACTATCTGATAGCGAATTCTTTGAGATCAAGAAAGTAGACAAGGCATACACAATATGGAAGTATTTAGAAGACATGTTTGAAGGAGATATCCAAGAAAATAATGCACGCAAGAAAACATGGAAAAAGAAATACAACAATATTGAGATGTTACCTGAAGAGAACATCAGAGCCTACAATCAGAGCATAAATGAAGCAGTATTTGGAATCAGAAACAATGGTTGAGAAATTTCAGAAGAAGACATAATGGACAAGTTGATGACTACATTAATAGGAAACTATGAGAGCAAGATTAATATTCTAGATGAAACCATGCAATTTTCAAAAGACTTCAAGAGAGAAACTTTGATCAGTAAAATCTCTACATTTGAGATATCAATATTGAAGACTGAACCCAAAAGTGAAACAACTTTCAAAGCATCAATACATGGTAAGAAAACTTTACACACTTCCAATGAGAAAGAAGAAGTTGATGAAGAGATAGAATAAATTATTTCCATGATTACTAAAAGATAAAATAAAGGCAAAGGAAAGTATGAAGGACAACTTCCATTCAAATGTTTTTCATGCAACAAGATTGGTCACTTTCCATCCAAGTGTCCCACAAGAGTCAAGAAGTTCAGATCTGATTACAAACCTAAATACATAAAGGAATGATACCATGCTGAAGAAGGTGTAACAGATGAATATTCAGGAGAGGATGAAATTGGATTCATTTCCATTAAAGACATGGAAAAATTTCTTGAGGAAATGGACATTGAATATGAAAAGGAAGCACAGGAGTTACCCCTAATTTCCAAAGCAGACATCAGAACTGATTAGATCATTGACAATAGATGCTCTCACCATATGACAGGTGATAAAGATAGATTTGTTCATCTGGATAAGTACAAAGGTGGTATGGTTAGATTTGGAGATAACACTCCTAAACCTATCATAGGCAGATGATCTATCACCCTAGATGCAAAGAACAAGACAGATGATGTTCTGTATGTTGATGGATTACATCACAACTTACTAAGCGTTGGAAAACTATTTGAAAAAGGTTATTATTTGGAATTCAAAGACAACAAATGCATAATTAACAACAAAGAAGGTTACATGATTGCATCTGGCTCAAAAAAAAAGGTAATGTTTTTTAGCTCAATTCAGATGTAAGTTGTTTTGTTACAAAAGTGGATGACAGTTGGTTATGGCACAAGAGACTCTATCATATCAATTTTGGCAATATAGTAAAGATAAACAATGTCAAGGAAGTTAGAGACCTTCCAAGTATTGCAAGACTAGTTGACACAATGTGCAGGGAATGTGTTATGGGAAAGCATGTAAGGAACTCTTTCAGGAGCAAGAAGAACTCAATTGAGAACAAGTTAGACCTAGTGCATACTGATTTATGTGGTCCTACTCAAACTAGATCATACTACGGAGAAAGGTATTTCATTTTTTTTATTGATGATTTTTCAAGGATGATGTGGGTTGCATTCTTAAAGGATAAATTTGAAGCCTTTGAGAAATTCAAAATATTCAAAGCTAAAGTTGAAAATGAATCTGGATGAAAACTAAAGTGTCTGAGATCAGATAGAGGAGGAGAATTCACCTCTGACTAGTTTTATGAGTACTATGAAGAACATGGAATTAAAAGACATTTGAGTGCACCCAGAACCCCTCAGCAGAATGGGATTGTAGAAAGAAGGAACATGATCATACTTGATAGAGCGCGCACTATGATGATTGAAGGAAAAGTTACGCACACCTATTGGAGAGATGCAATCAATACAGAAGTCTATACTATCAACAAAATACAACTAAGACCATTTTATGTCAAGATAAGATCTAAAATTTTATATCTCTAAGGTATTTAAACACGTTTTGAATTCTCCAATGCAACTGTTGGAGATTTACTTCTGGCAGCTAGTTGTTTGTATGTTTGTCATTGATGACAACATATAATATACAGTAGTGTTCAGTATGTACTTATCAGAATGATGATATTAACCCTTGCGTGGTTATATTCATGTTGTAGACATGTTGTTGATGCTCTGTTCATACACGTAGAATCAGATTTGATGTTTTAGTTGTGCTGTGTAATTCTATTAGTGCCAGTTACAGTTCTGGAGTTTATCTATACAGAGCTGACATATTAGCCGTGGTTCTTGAGTTGCACCTATCTTTGAGATATGCGTGTTTGTAATCAAGTTTAGTTATGAGTTGAAGATAGTTATCTAAAGGTGCCAAACGTGTTTCAATAGAATCACAATGTTAGAGTTGATTTGGCGAAGACAACTTTGTGAAGCGTCGCGTCTATTTAGTTTATATTGTGTGGTTGTAATTATTCTTACATGGTTATTTTAGCCGAAAAGGATGTTATGAAGAGTTTCCTAGTAGTTCCCATGATCTCATACTTTAAGGAAGATATTTATAGTAGTTCATTTGTGAAACACTAAGTGTGAATGATAAGATAAGTGACAAAAAAAGTACAGAGAAGAATATTAGTTGCATTTCATTCATCAAGGATCTATGTGAAGAATCAGTAGAAGATTACAATACATTGGAACTGATCAAGACAGTAAGTCTACTCTATAGTTCATCATCAGATATAGTGCATATCTGTTCTACACAAGGTTGTAGCCTTCACCATTGAAGCAGTGAGATTTTGGACAGTGAGTCCTCACCCTTAACAGGGTTATTTGTAAAAGAATCCTAACACGGTTAGACCCTTAACCAGGTCACTATACTTATTGCATTGTAAATAACAACTCCTAACAGGGTTTCAAGATCTTCTAACTGGGATTATTATAAACAAGTATATTTCATTGTGGGTTCTAATTCCCACTGGGGTTTTTACCATTTGGTTTCCCCTAACCAAATTGTGGTGTTTTCTATTGTGTTATCTGAATGTGAATTTTCTTTTATTGTATTATGGAGTTAATAAGAGAAAAGAATTAGATTAACTGATAACTAATTCACCCCCACTCTCAGTTATCCTTTGGGACTATTCTAACAGCAACCCCTCAAATTTGTCTTAGATGCTTGCATCGATCTTGTAAATACCAATACATTATATGTATAACTTTTATTCCATGGAATTATATCATTATAAATGATCTCACATACTCACTAATCTATGATCTACTAATCGGTTGTTCAATAATATAAGAGTTCTACCTGTCTTGGTGTTCGTGACACTAAAAAATCTATCACTGCTCAACCAAATGAGTTGTTGTTCAAAATAGATTGCAATATAAACTGGTTGAAGCTAAATCTATTACTACTCCTCATAGTTCCATTTTGTTATAAATAATTGAGAGGGGGGGAGGGGGGGTGAATCAGTGGCCTCAAAAATTATTCCTTAAATCAACCCTTTAAACTTATAACCACAAATTATGTCTCAAGTTATCTTCTATCCTACAAGATGAATGCCATGAAATACTTATATCAATTTACTACTTGTTGGATTGCTTTGTTAAACCTTCTTCTATATGTTTACCGATAAGTAGTCACCTATTTACCAAAACATAGTAAATATGCATAGTATACCGATAAATCCATAAATGCATATGTGAAATGTAAAATAGTGAAGTGATAAACCATAAACACATAACATAAGGATTTTAACGTGGAAACCCTGTTAAGGGAAAAATGACTGGGACCGGTACCCCAAATTTTCACTCTTCTGAAGTGAGCCCTGGTAAGAGCCAACCCTGTTAAAGGTTACAAACATACTGTTAGGTGTGACCTTGTTAAAGGATTTCAGAAATAGTTTTTCAACTAGTATCTGACATCTAATGCTACCATCCTTGATCAAACACTCACTTGGCCTGTCAATAGGTATAAAGTATATCTAATGCTACTTTTGTGATGAAACTTTTTGATACTCCTTTGGATGTATCTCAATTGAAAAAGACTATTAAGTCCCACTCTGTTAAGAGGCTTATATGCTTTAATGGTTAAACTAAAACACTAATGATCTTTTCATACATACAACTCAATTGCATATTTTTAGATCTATTGTAGGCCCATTATTTCACTAATCAATATAATCAAATATATACCTTTGCTTCACACTTGTTCTACTCTATGATGCTTGTCTCACTATTGGTCAATGTCTATAGAATCTAGCTCTTCCTTTAGCTTGTTGATCAAGACTAAATGAAGAATTTATTCTCCTTCAAATTTCCTTTAGCATCTTTCATCCTCTCTTGTTCACCCCACACACACAATTCATAATGAATTGATTTTGTCTCTTGTAGACATGATTTCCTCTTTTCTTGGCTTTCTTTATCTTGGAATTTTCAACAATATTTGCCAATAGATTTAAAGAAAATCTCCACTCTCATCTTGTATAGATCTTCTTGCCAACTGGACAAATCAGCTTTAAATCAATTACTTATCTTCGACTTTATCTGGATGATTAAAACAATGTTAAGTATCTGTTTAACTCTATCTTTAGCTTCTTGACAGCTAAGCATTTTTTCATTTTCTAAACTCTTTGTTATGTCTCTCAACACTTCATTTAGTCATTAGTGATAACTGATTGTTCTGTCGGTGTGAATTCAGTTGTCATCAGGATCTCTATCCTTGTCTTTTCCGTCGGGAAACACTTAAATTTTGTCCGTCAGGTTACTCTGTGTTTTTTTCATCGGGCACCACTATAACTTTGCTCATTGATAATTTTGTACACTTGTTCATCGGGAAACACTGTGAGTTTTTTCTTTTACTTTGACTGTCGGGTGCACTCCGTTGGTGTATATAGCCACTTAGTGAATACTTGACTTGTATGCATTACTGATAGCATAGCCTTGATTCATGAGTTCTTTGAAGTCTTTGGTTGTATTACAATGACCACAATGACCATACAGATTATATCAAGTTGACATCAATGACAATACAATACATTAACTAATTTAATGCCTTACATGATCATGAACTTAACATCTTCAAACATTCAATCAGTTACATGTCATCAATCTCTCCCTTTAGCATTGATGGAAACATACTACATTATCATACTTATACTATTGCTAATACAGTATGAAATATACAGTTTCATCAAGCTTTCCTAATGTAACTATTACAAATGTTTGGCTATTGGTAAGCTCAAATAGCTTTGATTTGATTCTTGCAGCTTTCTTTCTATCTTCAATCCCTTCACTTGATAGCTCTGATGTGATGTGTTCACCTTATGTGTCAAGTTCTCTCCCTTTGACTGTTCTTCTCTTTTTATGTTTTATCTCCCTTTCTATTTGCTCTTCTTTTCTGATTGCTTCTCTCCCTTTGGATAATATTTTGGATAATCTCTCCCATTATCAGTATGATAATGAGATATCTCTCTCCCTTTGACATTAATGACAAACATCTTATCTTTTCAAAAAAAATTAACAGTTATGTCAAGTGGATCCTTTCTATCCATAATATATTCCTTGAATTTCCTAATTCATCGGTAATAATTGTTGCTCGAAGTAGATAAATACCTTGATGTGTATAGATTTATCTTTGAAGTCCATTTCTCAGCTTGCATGAACATGAATGATATTCTGATAATATATAGGCTGATGCAGCCTTCTAGTCATCTTACTGACTAGTAGACAAGGGTCTAACCCCTAGTCTCTTTCTCAAGTACTCAAATGCATCCTTTGGTAGTGGATTGATGAAGATATCAGTCAATTGTTCCTTTGATTTCACATACTCAAGTATCACCACCTTTTCCTAAACTTGTTCTCTCAAATAATGATACTTGATGGCAATATGCTTTGTTTTAGCACGCATGATTGGATTCTTGGAAATGTTTATTGCACTGGTATTATCATAATAGATAATTAATAGTTCTAAAATGTTCATATGCATACCTTCCACTAACTATTTGATCCATGCAATATTTGAGCAGTTTGTGGCAGCAGCAACATACTCTGCCTCTGCAGTAGATTGTGAGATGCATCCTTGTTTCTTGCTGATCCATGTGAAAATTCTATCACCCATGAAGAATGCTCCTCTAGTTGTGCTCTTCCAGTCATCAATATTTCCAGCCCAATCAGCGTTGGTAAAGACCTTAAGTTCAAATTTTCCTTCTCTTCTATATCATAACCATATTCCTTGGTATTCTTCAGATATCTTAGAATTCTTTTCATAGCAGTTATATGTGATTCCTTGGGATTAGCAGATAATCTAGCAACTATCCCTACTGCATGTGCAATATCTAGTCTAGCAACATACATGAGTTTTCCAATAATTGATCTGTACAAAGTCTGATTTACCTCAGATGACTTGTCCTCCTTTTTCAACTTACATCCAGTTGCCATCGATGTTCCAACTGGTTTGGAATCTTCCAACTTGAATATTTTTAGTACTTCTTTGATGTACTTGGATTGTGTAATGAAAATACCTTCATCTTGTTGCATGATCTGTAGACCAAGAAAGAATTTGATCTCTCTAAACATAGACATCTCAAATTCTTTTCTCATCTCATTTGCAAATGATTTTCATAGCATATCATTGCCTCCAAATATGATGTCATCAACAAATATCTCAGCAATCAAAATGTTAGCATCGATATCTTCCTTCAAGTAAAGATTACTGTTTTCACTAGTCCTTACAAATCCAATACTTATAAGATAGGAATGAAGTATTTCATACTAGGATCGGGGTGCTTGTTTCAATCCATACAGGGTTTTGTGAGTTCTACATACCATGTCCCTCTTTTCTGGATCAACAAACCCTTCTAGTTGTTCAATGTATACCTCTTCTTCAAGTATTCCATTCAGGAATGTAGACTTGACATCCATTTGATATACCTTGAATCCTTTATATGCAGCATAAGAAAGTAACATTCTTACTCCTTCTAGCCTAGCAATGGGTGCAAAGGTTTCTCCATAGTCATTTCCTTCTTCTTGTGCATACCCCTTGCATACTAGTCTTGCCTTATTTCTTGTGACTTCTCCATTCTCATTCAGCTTATTCTTGAATATCCATTTTGTACCGATGACATTCTTGTCATCTGGTCTTGGTACAAGTGTCCATGTCTTGTTTTTCTCTATCTATTCAATCTCTTCATTCATAGCACTTATCCATTCATCATTATTTAGTGCAACATTGACAAATTTGGGCTCATAATCACAAATAAGACATCTTGTATTTAGAGACTGACTTCTAGTTCTCATACTAGCCTTTTTATCTCCTATGATCTGGTCCTATGGATGGTTCCTTTTGAAATATCTTGCAAGTACAAGTTTAGCTCTTTGTCTATAAGCTTGATCATCATTTTGTTCTTCATTATGTTCTCCATCAATTTGTGCATCATCTTGAGAAATATTTTGATCGTCGGTATTTGCAGCCTGATGCTTGGGTGCAATGAACTATTGCTTGGGAGCTCTATATTGTTTGTTGGGTAGAGTTTCAGGTTCCTCATTGTAAGTGAATCTATTATAGTCCTCTGGTTCAGTGCTTTCCTTTTCATTATTCTCTAGAAATTCATCTATCTTTACATTTGCACTTTCAACAATTTTGTTAGAGGCTTTATTTAGACATTTATAAGCCTTGCTCTTGGTAGAATACCCTAGAAGTATTCCTTCATCACACTTGGAGTCAACTTTTCCATTTTTATCATCTTTTAATATATAAGATTGACTGCCAAAAATTTTGAAATAACTTACATTAGGTGTGTATCCATACCATAGCTCATAAGGTGTCTTTTTGGTGTCTTTCTTCAATTGTACTTTTTTCAATGTGTAAAAAGTAGTACTAACAACTTCCCTTTAGAAGATTTGGGTGATGCCTTTCTCTATCATCAGTTTCCTTGCACAATCAACTATGGATCTGTTCCTTCTTTTAGCAATTCCATTCTAATGTGGTGTTCTCGGTGCAGAGACCTATCTTTTGATTCCATGCTCATTACAAAAGTTAGTGAATTCATCTGATGTAAATTCCCCTCTTCTATCTGACCTTAATCATTTTAACTCCTTACCACTTTTCTTCTCAACCATTTCTTTGTACCATTTAAACATCTTAAATGCTTCTGATTTATCTTTTAGAAAGATAAATGTCATCATTCTATAGCAATCATCAACAAAGAGAATAAAATACCTATCTCCATAATAGCTCTTTGTCCTCATAGGTCCACATAAATCAGTATGGAATAATTCTAGAATTACATCAGATGTATGTTTTCTTTTAAAATTAGACTTTGTCATTTTACCTTTTTGACAATTCTTACACATGATGTTGTCAGGCTTGGTCATCGTCGGTAAGCCTCTGACATTTCTCTTTTTTCCAATCTTTATCATGTTGTCAAAATTAACATGACTCAATCTTTTGTTCCATAAATTTTTAGAAACACTGAGAGGGGGAGGGGTGAATTAGTATTTATCTATTAATTATATTTCAACCAATTAAACATATATCAAATGTGCATCCAAAGAAACATAACATGAGAACACATAACACATGATATGATTACCGAGAACCTTGATCAAAGGAAAACTCTGGTGGAGATTAATACCCACAAATATTGTACTAGGTATAATGAACCTGTTAAAGTTCCTTTGCCCTGTTAGGAGCAGTCTTTACAAATTAAGTATAATGACCTAGTTAAAGGTTTGACCCTATTAGGAGTCTTTTACAAAACCCTGTTAAAGGTATATGGCTCACTGCCTAGGCTCACTGCCCAATAAGATGAAGGCTACAACCCTCTGAATGTTGATATGCACTATATCAAAAATAAACTGTTGTAATGACATTGTTGTCTGATCAATTCCATGTATGCGCGGATGCTCTTACTCCTTTAAAGAGCTATATCATTTACTAACTTCATTATACTACTCATCTATATCTTCCTCATGCATTATCATCGACGCTTGTAACATAACATTACATTACATACTTATGTGTTTACAATTGAATAGGCAAGACCCAAAACATAACACTAGTCGGCCTTTAAACCAAAATATACAATGCTTCCAAAAAAGTTGGCCTAAGCGTGTTTATTACAACATTAATTACATTAATACAAACTTATAACTAAAGGCGGTTATCCATTATATTATAAAATCATTCACGCTGATCAAAACTGTAGTCGACTTCCATGCTCTGTTTCTTGGACTGCAGGTCTACTAATCTTCCTATAACTTTTCCATACTGATGTTCTATACTCTGCGCGTCTAGATCTAGCATGTATATACACCATAGAGTATATACCTAAGTACACATGGTCTGGTGTGATCTCTAACACGTGCGTTGATGTACTGATCTTTGTATGTGTCTGTTTGCCCTATTTTTACACTTAGTCATTTTTCTTTCATGACAAAACTTAAGTATGAATTTGTTGCCATGATTGACAACACAAAATAAGTCATGCTTCCTCAAGAATTCAACTTGCCAATATAAACATATGTATTCATTTTTAGCAATCAAACAAGTGGTGTCAGTATCATTCAGATAGAATAAGTTACCTTTTTTTTCTCACCGGTACCAATCAGATTTCCTGATTTAGTGAAGATCCTTTCCTTCTTTAGTATCAAAAACTTATATGTGAAAAATAATAACAAAATGTTAAGTATTTACAACATATATAATCCTTAGTCATTTAATGACTCCACCTATGTATATGCCGGTATATTTGTACATATGATATCTTTTCTTATACATATCATTTTCCCATATGAATATATATATACATATTTACCATTTGCCTATCTGAATGAATGAATGTACATATCATTTTCCCCTTATATTTATTTTGTACTCATCATTTCCCCCTTTTTCGATACTAAGGTAAAAGGTCTTTATCTTAGAGATTATCAAAAATGTGGGAGTGTGAAGACTTCATGTCTTCTATCATTTTCTCCCATTGTTCTTTGAGGTTCTCCAGAGCCATGTGCTCGAGCATGATCTTGGAGTGCATGTCATAGATTTTGTCTACTACAGACATCTCAGGAGTCACTATCAGTTGCCTTGCTGAACTGATGTGTTGTTGGACTAGTGTAAGGTTTGGTAGAAGTTGAGCTTGGAGCTTGGTTACTTCTTCCTTAAATTTTGTCTCTGCTTCCCATAGTTCCTACCTTAACCTTTTTATCTCAATGATTTTCTCATAATGTAATTTAATTGCATTGTCTCCATCAGTGGTTAAACTTTTTACACTGTTTTATAGATCTATATCCACCTTTGCAATGTTGTCACTATTCTCTTTAGTGAATTTTTCTATTGTGCTTAGTTTTTTAATTAAGGTTATAGCTTCAGTTATGATTGGGTCTAATTCAGTGATGAATTCTGATAGCTTTACCTTATTGACCGCCACTTCTTGGCTAATGTTTTCAATGAGCTTTTGTTGTTACTTCAGCTCTGCTCTCTCCTTAATTGCCTTCTCTACATCTATATTATGATTTGTTATTGCATCGGTTAGAGTGGCTAATTGATCTAGAATTGGCTTGTTCTGATCAATATCAACATCTAGTACAATTTGATGTAATATGTCCCATGTTGTCTCTAGTACCATGGAGTCCACGTGTTGTTTCTTTGGCTTCTCCTGTAATGCCTTCCTTTGGCATATTTCTCCATATTCTTGTAATTCTTCAAAATCAAGTGTAGATGGGTCACACTTTAGTATTTCAATAAGTTCACCCAAGGTGACTTCCAAATTACTCTTCTTTGATTTCTTCTTCTTCTTCTGTGAATCACTAGAATGTAAAACCATTGCCAATTTCTTGACTTTCTCAGTTGTGCTCGATGAAGTTACCTATTGTGCTTCTTTTTGCTGCTTGGTGTCGGTTTCATCTTTTTAGGTGTCTGTAGACATCTCCACATTCACCTTCACATCATCGGTAGCACGTTTGTCAATTTCCTCAGGATTACCATCTTTAGGTTTGTCTCCTTCATTGGTGTCCTTAGCTTCATCATTCTTTGTTTCTGCATTCTTATCTATTGTATCTGCATCATTTTTTGTATATCCTCCTATAACCTTATCAGTGTTTGTTACATCTTAAGTGGCTTCGATGTCTTTCTGACCATCGGTGTTGTCTTTCTTTTCTTCTTACCCTACGTTCTTGGGAGTATCCTTTCCAGGTGACTTGCTTGATTCTTGCAGAATATTGATAGCTTGTATCAATATTTGCATGTTGCCTAGAATGTTTACTTGTGCAGTATCAACTATTGTGTCCTACTCATTGGTTGTGTCCTTTTCAATAGTGACATCTTCATCTTTATTAATTTCCTCTGTTGGGTCATCGGTGATGTCAATGATGTTTGTATCCACAATGTTGTCATTTGTGGTGTCTGGTCATGATTTATTTGCAACATCTGCATTCTTGTTGCTGGTTGTGACCTCTTCTTCCTTGACTAACTCAATAGACGTGTCATCTTGAGTTGCCTTATCAACATCTTATTGTTGTAGGTCTTTTTCAGGGCTTTGCTCCTTAGTAGGTCTATTCATTATTTTACACCATTTCTTATGGTTGTCTTGTTCAAGTTCTATAATCTTTCCTTCAAGAAATTTATATGCTCTCAACTTAGGTGAGAACTCCTTTTTGTACTTCTCCATCATTTCATCTATTTCTACCTTCTTTGATTCAGGTGGCATGAGAGTAAAAAGTACTCTTTCTCTTATTTCTTTCTCATTCTTCAAAGAAAATGTCCATCTGGAGTATAGTCTATCTAATAGTTCTCTCGGTACATGATTGCCTTCAAACTAAATCGGTACATATTTAAACTTGTAAATTTTTTTTATGATTGAATCCTCTATTTTATTTTGATCTTCTGGATCTAATTTCAACCATCTTCTAATCTTTGAATCTGTAATAGATCTAGAATTTGCAATAAATTTACAAATGTCATCAATAGATCCAGGAGCTTGTAACTTGACACTTTCTGCCTCTATAGCTTCATCTTGCTCGGTGTCTTCAATATCCTCTTGAGTTCTAATGAACCTCCTTCCTCTTTTTTCCCTCTCTTCAGTGTGGCAGATTTCCTCTTTTATGTCCTGACCTTTCCTTTCTTTAAAGGTGAAGGAGTAGAATCCTTTGATGTTTGACTTCTAGTTCTAGAAGCAGTTGTTGTCCTTGGCTTCTTAGTTAGTGGAGGAGGTGTTGAATCTAACTCTATTTCCTTGGAGTCATCCTTTTCCTCAATTTTACCGATAGATAAGTGTTCTTTGGTTTGTTCCTCATGTTCAACTTCTTCATCCCGTTCAACTTCTTATATAGTTGCCGACAATATTTTCTTGAGATTCTTTACCATCTTTTCCTTCTTCCTGACAATCTTCTTAACAACTAGGCTAGATTTTATTCTTATTTTTGCCTCCTCATATGTTCCAAAATTGGGTTGTTTCTTATCCAATGGTTCATTTATCAAGACATCAATTTCCTTAGTTTCAAGATCAATGTTTATCTCATACTCCAATGGTTGTAGCCATGTTGTCCTCGGTACAGCAGGTTTGAGGTAAGTATTATCTATATCAACCATAAAACATATCTCATTTTTATACTTCTCAATGAGTTTCTCAGGGATCCTTACCCTCTTTTGCATTTGATCTTTGAATACATTTAAGTATTTATTCATGACTGTCTCAAAGTTATCTCCCAGTGATGCTATGTGTTCACTAATTTGCATGGTGACCAGTTTGGTGTTGTCCCATTTCACATCTCCTACTGATGGGAATGTTTCTTGAAAGTAGAATAAGATACACATTATGAGTGAGCCAAACTTACAAGTGTTTGAATTCACATTCCTGATAGTCTTTAAGTTATTTTTTAACTGATTTAGTAGAAGTTTGGATAAGTCTAATTGTGTTCCCTTCTTCACAATTTTGTAGGTTGTGTCTACTGCACCTGATGCTATGTTGTTCAACCTACTTTCTTGGAAGAATTTTTAGCCTAGAACACATGCACCAAATTTGATCTCATCATCGGTTATGGTGGTAACTTTTAGTCCTTTGCCATCCCATTTGGCTCCTGTCATCTTCTCGGTCTCCACCTTAGGTGGATGCTTTAGTGCCTTTACTTTCTCAGTTATAGGGTAACATGGACTGTATGGATGACATCTTAGGTTATCACCTTCAGTTCATCAAGCCATAGCTTGTGGTTATGCATTTGGCTTAGTAATAACTAAATCCATTCAGTTTTTAAAACCTTCTGGAAAATTAGGGCATTGGTGAGCCCTTTTACTTCTATATTCTCGTGTTTATCTTTCAATGTTCCATCTTTGTTGCATAGCTTCTTATAAGCTTCTTCAACTTCTGAAGTTCCTATCTCTGCAATCTTTCAGTGTATGAAAGATCAAACATCTTCCATGAGTAAAACCCTAGCTGGTATGCATGAAAATGCTCCAGTGTCATTGGGTTGTAAGGCAAACTCAGGAAGAATCTTGTAGTTAGGTTCCTCACATGCCGAATTCTTGATGATCTTGAACTCATCCTTTTTTCTGTTCTTGGATTTCACGGTTCTTGATGTTGAGGCCATTTTCAAAATTTAGGGTTTCCTGTGAAATGCGCAAAAACAGAGTTGTTGGTTCTGTAGAACTTACTTTTTACTCTTGCAAAGATTTCTGAACTTCTTTGGAGTGTTGTGTGTCAAGTTTTGGTCACTCTGTGATTCAGTTTCTTTCTACTCAAAAATTGCCTTGGTCTCTCTACTCTAGTTATTGTGAACAATGAGTTGTTCTATTGCCCTATTTATAGCTGATGCCCTAAAATGCATGTCATAAATTCTTACCAACTCCTCAGTGTATGAAGATGGAGTTCATTAGTGAAGATTTCACTTTCCTTTGGTGACAATAATAATGTTTTGGAGTAGTCATTATTCCACTTGCTTTTACCAATGGGTTTCGGTGTTGCAAACAACTTGTTCACTTTTCTTGTTTACTGATGAGGCTTGGTTTATACTTAGCAACTTTGCTTTCTTATGTTAACTGACACTTCTCGGTAAGTGTAGGAAGTCTCATCTTTGAGTGTATACCGACAGGTTTTGGTATGAATACCTGATAACATAGTTATCACATATTTTAACAAGTAATACCATGATGCATCTTTCTTATGCTAATTTAGCATTTAATCAATATATATTATGGAACTGATATAAAATAATAACTTGGGTAGTGCAGTTTTATACTTACTTATTCTTCTTAGGTGGGGGTGGTGATGTCACCAGATCCATTGGATGAGGTATCACCATTTGCATTGCTTGGTCTAGCTTCATCATTATTTGAATCTTTTCTTCACATTTTGTCTCTTTCCCTCTAGATGTATTCAATGGTGTTTCCATTGGGATATGTACTTGTCTCTTTCATTTGGTCTCTATAGTCTTTCTTGAGATGACCAACTTTATGATAGTGTAAACATGTCATTCTGGGGTTAGTCTAGCTTCTAGACTTTCTAGTCCACTATCTCATATAGTTTTCAGAAATGTGACCAAATATTCCACATGTTGTACAATTTGTCCAAGTATTGTAATCCCATACATACTAGTAGCTGATTCTTTTTAGTTGATAGGGATTTTCTTGACCTTTAGGCTTCCATGCTTGCCTTTTCTTTTTCCAGCATTCAAGAGTTGTGTGCCCATTCATTTTGCAAGTAGGACAGTACTTGTCCATGTAGGTTTCCTTCTTTGGTTGTTTCATCTCAGGCTTACATTCATATGCTTTATGTCCTTTCTTGTTACATTTCTAACAAAATCCTATGAATGAAGATGTATATTTAGGAATACCTTTCATTTTTCCTGTACATACATTTGATGTATGGCCTTTCTTTCCACAGTGATTACATGTAAGATTTCTTGGTCTTAAATTTATATAGACATTCTTTAGATCATTTTGATTTGATGATTCTCCATTCTCAGTAAAACCTAGACCATTGCTGTTGTTGACTCTTTGTTGTCCTTCAATAAAATCATCCATTCTTTTATTGCTTTCTTCAGCTTTCTTGATAATTTCATTATGTTGCTACTGAATTCTTAGTTCATGTTTCAAATTTTCATTCTCATCTCTTAGTTCACCGATAGCTTCTATTCTTTCAATGAGTTCAACATTTATTATGTTTGCCTCTTGACTCGTAAGAATAATCTGATTTATAATCTCATGGTGATGCTTTGTAATTCTTTGTATTTCAGACTCTTTTTCTTGTAGCTTTTATGTGATCTTTCTTCTATCATCAATAGCTAGTGTTATTTCTTGCTCATCTTGTCTAGCATTGTTCATGACATCAATCATACTTACCATCTGTGTCTCTTGACCGATTTGTAGATATTTAACTTGTCCATCCAGATGTACATTGATTTCAATTAGTCTTGTGACACTTTCTTCTGATGTATCTGATGCTTTGCTTGTAGTTGATCCTGAAGAATCAAAGAAATTTGGTATCTCTTCCTCGTGATAATATGTCTCATTACAGTGAGATTCCATAATCTTTCTTCCACCTAACAACTGTATCATGTTGATTCTGGATTCTTTATACTGTTCATAGAACATCTGAATTTCAAGCTTCTTATTCTCAATATTTTTATCAAGTTTGTACTTCTCCATTGTATGATCTTTTCTCTTAAGATTTTAAGCTTTCCAAGAAGAGACTTAGCTTTGATACCAATTTTTGGGATTAATGGGAAGTATAAACTGAAAGGGGAGGGGTGAATCAGTATCTCTAAAACTTTTGTATCCTTTAATCAATTAACCTTTGTAATCAATTGTATAACCATTCAATCTGATCTATACTATCTTGATGTGAGTTATATCAATTCATAACATTAACATGCATGTGAAAATTCATGGAAACATTCATGAAAGTAATTTGACACATAACACAAGATATGATAATGCATAAAACTCCTGTTAGGAAGTAAAAACTGTGATGGGGATGGCACCCACAAAATCTTCACTATCTACAGATTGGAAGGGGCTGGTTAAGGCTTACAATTTGATCACTTCTGATGATCTACCTTATTAAGAGTATCGATGGAGACCTGTTAAAGTCTACTCTATTAATAGCTTTAGCAACACTGTTGAGTGTGCACTCAATTAAGAGATTTGTTGTTGGTCTGTTAAATCCACCTTCCTTGAAAGGATTTTTACACTTTGCTCCACTTGTTAGAATGATAGAAAATTACAAATTGACTTGGTAAATGCAATCTCCTATTTTTGATACAGATCAAATTTAGTTTACATGAAAAATATTATCACCTTATTGTGATTGAATAATACCTCTGATTCTTGGTAGCCTCTGTTCTTGGTTTTGATAACCAAATTCACCTTTTGTTGTTCTTATTCTTGAAACTCTCAATCTGATCCATAGATGTTCTTGTTTGCTTCATTCATGTTCTCCTCTCTCTTCATATCCCTTTTCATGCATGTATAATGAATGATTACATCATCTATTTATACGATGGATTGACATCATCAAGTTTTGAGAAAAACAATGTTAACTCTAAGATTAGGTCTACAACTTGTACCTAGCTCTCCTAGTCTATGTGTTTTAAATCTGTTAGACTGATTAAAGTACTTACATTCATGTTTCTTATCCCTAAATAAATGGATTTTTAAAAAAATCCTATAAATAGAATAGGCTTTCTTTATCTAACGTGGAAGTCAGATCCACTTTTTGCAGGCTGTAACTGACTCTCTATTCCTAATGGTTGGTAATGCTCTAACAATCCTTCAGTTTTTTTTTGGTAGTTGCACTTTAACTGTCTCATCGGTCTGCACTCTATCCTATATTTTGGGTTCCTCCATTGGGTTCCTCTTTATCTTTCTATTTTTGCATTTTTGGTTTACACGCTAAGTTGTGTCATCGATTCTCTTTGCACTTAGTCATTTTGGTGATATTCTTTATATCTGATCTTTGGTTTGCTCTTGTTTTGTATTTTGGTGTATGCTTACTGAAAGTGTTGTTTGCATACTAATGTAAAATTAATGTCATCAGTAACGTATAATCATACATAGAAATGTTGGTTTACATTAAGGATATACATCCTTGATCATAACATTTTTCATTGTTCTCTATTGTGTTTCCATGTAACATAAATCCCTTTCCTTGGAGACTAAACAATGTGTCACCCTTCACAAGGATCCCTTTTCATATTTATTGCATGGTATCTCTTTGCATTAATCCTTTCCATTACCTCATAGGACTTGTGACCTCTATGGTTTGGACTGGGTGTTTCTTGTGGATATTGTATTGGTATTAAAAGTGCTTCATCCCTCTTTTTATTTTCATTAAGATGAAAAAATAGTACTTATTTTTCTATCTTAAGGGGGGCATACATAGCCTCCTTATTGAATATATTTTGTTCATTTTAAGCATGACATGTAGAGGTCACTAGCATAAAGCAATTTTATAGGGATAGAGCACTCTCTTTTCATATTTTAAGATATAGTACACTAGCATAACACAATTTTATAGGGCTAGCTACTCTCTCTCACACACATATTTGGGATTGGTTGACTAGCATAACATAATTTTCTAGAACATTTGACCTATCCTGACATGTAAACCAATCCTCATGATACCAGATTGATTGATCTCGAGGGTGCACAAAAAAAAACAATCCTCATGGATATAATAGACCATGATCCATTCATGAGGTGCACATATACACACACAGGTAAATTCTTTGGAAGGTGTAATTTTTTTGATAAGATTGACTAGAATGACACACAAACCTATAGACCATTTCAATTCTATCTTTTTCGTGGTTCACAGTAAGACACACAAATATTACAAGGATAAGTAATCACACCTCTCTCTCTCTCTCATACTATTAGGTTAGATCATGGAGTTTGTATCATTGTTGGTGGTTCTCTTGTTCTTCCTATGTGACCATTTGTGCTCTTGAAATAGCTTTATAGAAATGATATTAGTGGAAGATATATGTTCTAATCGAGTTCTCTTTCACTATTTTGTATGGATATTTGTTTTAGTACTAACCACTTTTGATGTTTTTATGTCCTTTTGCATATGTGCATAGATGTGGATTTAGAATCCTTAGTTTGGGGGCTTATGTCATTTGACTTTGTGATGTCTTATCTCTTTGAAATTCACCACAATCACCATTCTCTCTCTTTCCTCTATCTCTTACTTTACCATGATCATGAGCTTATTTCATACTCCCACTAAAGTGGGGTATAAATGTACAGTCCTAAAAAGTAAGAACTAGATTTTATACATTTTTTGGGAGCATTTTAGCCCTCCTTAGTGTGTTTCTTGCATTAGGACCTCATATTGCATTTAACTATATACATAATTTAAATCAAGGTCCTCTTTCTTCCTCCAATATTGAACAAAACTCTAAGTTGACCCTGATTTCTATCCATGATTTCCCATTTATCCCTCCAATCACAAAATTCATTTCCCTCTGAGATTTAAATCCCTTTCCAATCAATTTTCTTTCATATTTCACCACTTTTCCCCCAAACCCATTAATAATTCTTGGGATATGTGAGTTGTATATTGAAATTCACACTCACGGGTATAGGTAAACCTCAACCTATACCTTGTATAGGTTAAATTTGACCTATACCCTAGGATTTGAGTTTTTATTGGCCCTTAAACCTGATGCAAAGTATTGACCTTTTCCTGCCTAGTGTAATCGACCCTTTTGATTTTGATGCCCAAAATCGGTATAAAATGAGACCTTCTCACTTCATTTGATCATATACATTCAATATACAATCACGCATACAATAAGAAATATCTCTAAAGTGCTCAAGTACAAGAATTTAAGGAGTTTAAGAAATCATCTATCCATTCATTCAATCAACCATGCATTTTGTTGGCATGTATGATGCAGTGATGGTAAGTGAGTTTTGGAGATGTCATGATGTAGATTTGATTACAAGATGATCAGATATTATTTTTTCATTGATGTCAACTATTGACTTTGTATTCTTAGTATGTTTCCATTCTTAATTATGTTGAATGAAGGGTTGCAGTGAATTTCAGTGGTTGCTATATTTATGAGTGACTTAGGTGTGTCTTTGGATGTCTAATGCATGTCTTCTATGTTGGTATTGTGTTGGGAGATTATTGGATATTTTGGTGCATTTATAAGGAGTCGAGTATTTGATTTTCATTGATGTCAACTAAGTCAGTACAATGCAACTAAATCAGTACAGTCATGATAAACTAAAGGTGAAGTTAAGATACAATCGGTAAGAATGTAATACTAAAAATTGGTTAAGTCCAGAAGATCGGTAGATTGTACAAGAATCACTTTGGTGGAAATCAAGGTACAAATGGAATTATAGGATCAATCACAAATTTAGCTTCAACCAATTTATATTGCAATGTGGTTTAAACCACAACTCATTTGGTTGAGCGATGATAGAGTTTGTAGTGTCACAGACACAAAGACAGATAGAACTCTTATATTCTTGAACAATTGGTCGATAGATCACAAATCAATGAGTGGTAAAGTATTTGTAATAATTTATAATGATATAATGAAGTGGAAAAAGGTTATACATCCAATTTATTGGTATTTACAAGATTCATGCAAGAATTTAAGATAGATTTGAGGGGTTGCAATGGAGAAGTCAAAATGCGTTTAACTACCTTGGAGATATAAACTTGCAGGTCTTATCTTGACCTAATGTGATCATGATAAATCATTTATTTCATCAAGATTATCAATTTGACATATAGTTCTATTGCAGGAAATAAATTTCAATATCAGTTTTATTTCGGTGCAAGTTGTTTATATATAGGAATTTCTCATATTGAAAAGTTGGTGTTGTTGGTGTTAAGAGAAGTTGAAAGAGCTATTTGGGTGATTAGGGTTTTGTGATTTCAAGTTGAGATTACGATTATAGAGGAGAGAGAAGAGAGAAGTTATAGAGTGTAAAGAACTTATAGGATCTGACAAGCAATTAGTGCTACATCTAGATCACTAATCTTGTTGTTCCCTAATAGTAGCAATAAGAAAAATCCCTTAACCGGGTGAACTTTAAAAAGTTATTTTTATAAATCCTTTAACAAGGTAACTTCTTCATTGAGGTTTAAAATAATTTAGTGAGGTAGATTAGAGCTGATCTTATTGTACTCCTAACAGTGTACTAGTCACTCGTAACTGGGTGAACCCTCAAAAAGAGTATTTTTATCTCCTAACAGGGAAAACTCATATACTGTAGTATTGGGCTTGTGGGTATCATCCCACCATGGTTTTTTCCCTCTTAAAAGGGTTTCCACATGAATATATATGTGTTATGTGTAAGGAACTTGTGGATGATTGATATTAATTTCTTTTATGTATTGGAAAGTATTTCAACAGCTATTAAGATCAGTGGTTGAATTAGTTCACTATCTATTTTTACTGACCCAACCCCCCTCTTAGTACCTATTATTTCCAATAACTCGTATCAGAGCATAGGTCCTCTTGGTGATAATTCTAACAACTTGGAAAAAGAACCACTATTATGGAGGAGTATAGGTATGAGATTCAACTTGATAATGCAAACAAGATGATCAAGGAGCTAAAGGAAAAGTTGAGACCTCTCTTGTAAAGAGGAGAGAACTTGATGATCATCTGAGTGAAAGTCAAGACTACATAGAACAACTATATGAAAGAAGTACATTTGAAGAAGTTGAAGAAGAAATAGAAAATTTTATGGAAAAGAACAAGAAGCTTAAATAAAATATGGCTAATCTGAAAAGAGATCTTGAAAGTCTGTCTATTAGGATGTGTGAAGATCTGGAAGGAAAAAGGAATGCAGAAGCTACCAAGAAATTTTTTGATGATGCCCTAAAATCAAAAGGAGAAGAGATTTCCAAACTAAGACAAGAATTTACCCTATATCAAAATCAAATGTAGGATACTACTATAGATAATCTTCAAGTATTAGCTGAGAATGAATGACTTAGGGAGATGAATGAGTCATTGAGGAAAGAACTAGAAACTAAAAAATAAGAAAATGAAAAGCTGAACAAATACAATGAAAGCTCACAAAAGATTGATGAACAACAAAAAAGTTAAAGAAGACACAAAGATACAACTGGTCTAGGTTATTTAGAAGAAGGAGAATTTTAAATTGGAGAGTCATCTAAAGATGAACCTAAGGAGGAACATAAAGATCACAAGGTAGATCCAATTACATCAGGAATGAAACCCAACAAACCTACTTGTTATAACTGTGGAAAGATTGGTCATACTATAAATATGTGTAGGAGCATACCGGTGAATAAACCTTACTCTTTTAATGGTTATTGTTACAATTATCACAATTATGGTCATGATGTATATGATTATAGATCTAGATCTAGAAGTAGATCTACAAATAGATCTTGTGGTGGTAACTTTGATGGATACTATTTTTCATGCAACAAATATGGACACAAAGCTAAAAATTGCAGGTTAAGAGTAAATGCACCTAGGTCACCTATCACATTAGTGAATACTAGTAGAAGGGAAAGATAATTCAACACTACATGTTTTGTATGTGGTAATTATGGACACCTAGAAATAAATTGTAGAATGAGAACTATAAGAGGTAATACCAATCTTTGGAAGTCAACTAGTATGGCATATTTTGTCTATCATAAGATAGGTCATCTGGCTAGAGATTGTTGGTTTACAAACCAACCTCTTCATCACTTAGAAGATGGAAAAGAAAAGTAGGTTGCTAATGTTGACGAAGTCATAAGTGATATGAAGAAGACATGGGTAAAGAAAGGTGAACTGAATTCCTCTGAGTTTACTGAGATCTCCACAAGTTTAGGAAATGTGGAGCTTCCATTGATAAACTAAGCATATTATTTTCTTAGGGTGAGAAATTAAAGAAAATCCATTACCAATCCCCTAGACTCAAGAGTGGTAAATATCTATATGCTCAATATGAATTTTTTTTTGAGATTGTGTATAGACTTCATTTAGATTTCAAGGTCAAATATCTATTTGATAGTGGTTATTACTAATTAGTTGAGTACCAATCAATGGATACATTTTAATCGATGATATGAAACCATTCCTATCATTGATGCATACAACGTCTATTTCTCTAATAGTACATTGAGGGAAAAGTAACTTCTTTTCATAGTTTTTACTTCAGTTGAAAATTTGAGAGATATCTTAAGCTAGTGTGTGCAAAAGGATACTTTTGTGAGTGAGATCTCAAGTTAATTTCATATCAAGTTTTCATGAAACTCTAACCTATGTATTTCAAGATATGATTTTAGTCTATGGTTAGATTTGTGTGTTGTTGCAGTTGGTCCTAATGGTAGAGAATGTTGATATACCAGTTCAGGCGAACATTTTTGAGGAACCTCGATCCATGTTCAAATTGCATCCAAGAAAAGTGGTTGAGATTAATATGTCTGGTGCCCTATCCATTATCCCTCATGGTGTGATGTTGATTGAAATTTTTTAGTCTTATATCTATTGTAGAATTAAATAATTGTGAGATAAAGAAATCAAGAAAGAATGCAAGGGTATGTGCATCAATGGAGTGTTGAAATTTGAGCACAAACATCTACATCAAAAGGGTTTGACTTATGTTGTTGACATTCCTACCAAATTCCATCTCGATTGGGTTCTTTATGTGATAAGTAGAGTGCATGATCAGTTCATATGGATGGATAGACCACACAATATTTTAAAGAAATTAATTCATAGGGTTACATGATTTCAAGCACAAGGTTTGGAATGTACATTAAGAATGGTGGCTACTCATTTGGTCACTGAACTAACAGAATTTAAAATAGATGGGAGATAAATGAGAATCGATCATATTATAGATAAGGAAGTTTTTTTCACATCCATGGTGACAAGCTATAGAGTTTACTAGTCTAGTCAAGTTAGCAGTGTGCCTCATGGTGCTATTCATGTTGCCTATTAGATTGTGAAGGATGATTCAACATATGATCTATGTGAGATGATCAGAAGCCAATTATTGACAAACATGGAAAGGATAAAGAGAGATAAGAGACAATCATTTAAGTGCAGTGCTCTATTGGTATGTATGTTTTTCTATGTTCAAAAATTCTTTCCTGGTAAAGGAAATGTTGCATGGTTAAAGGAAAAACTGGTAGTTATGCAAACAAGTGAATTCATAAAGGAACTAGGGAATAAATTCAATAATTTCATGTGGGGTTATTTAAAATATTTCCAATCTAGAATGCACAAATGAGAAATGATTCCAGCTAACATTGTAGAGAAGTACAAGAATGATAATTTTTTCTTGTTGACACTGATTCATGTATTGTGCAAGCTTTGGAACCTAGGACATGTTGTATTCCTCCTATGGGTTATGAAGTTGAAGGTGATTTAGTAAATTTTCATGTTGATGAGTTTTTGTCAAAACCCTGAGAAAAACAAGCACACGGATTTGGAACTCATGATGAAGTAGTTTCTAAAATTCAAAAGGAATTGACGAAACTGGTCATTGAAAGGAAATCAAGGAGAATGGTATCTAACCTAGAGAAGAAGTTTGGAAGTAGTGATGCAAGAGCATCTCACACTACTACAACCATAACTAAAGCTAAGAGAAAATAGAGAAAACCAAATATAAGTGAAATTAAGTCTAAAAGGGAATCATGAAGAAAGAAAGGTCAAAAAATTTATACTCTAAAGAAAACCTACAAGAGGAAGTGAATTTAAAGTGAGGTAAAGGATGATCAGAAGGGAATTGATAAAGAAAGAAAAAAATCAAACAAGGATGCCTCTGAAGTGAAGAAGAGTGGTGAAACAAAGAAGGCCCCTTTTATTGATGATATTGCAAAAGTTATTGTGGACGATAGTAGAATTGCTACTATTGGAAGAAGATAAAATTTGGGGTGCTATGAAGACAAGAAGAAGATAAAAGATGCAATTTTGTATCATTTTCATATATTTTGTAGAACACATTTAGAAATCCATTCTTTCATCCCCAATGAGTTATATCAGTTGATTGATTCTAGATGGAGCACTGCATTACATTTGGATAGAGAGATTATGGAAAGAGAACTTATCTAAGTACAACCTAAGCTTTGTGTTGAAGATGCTAAGATAATGATTACTACTCACAAGAAAAAATTTAAAATTAAGAGAAGAGCAACTAGACTTCTAATTGATGAGACAAAAAGTGTACATAATGAAATTGTTGAGACATGGAAAGAAATACTATAGATAAAGGCGGGAATAACCCAAGAAGAACAAGTTCATGAAAAATCAAATGAGCCTATAGAAGGAAAAGATACATTTTATGTAGATTAGTTAATTGGGAATATTGTTCTTAATGTTCCTAACTTGGTGAAGGACATTGAAACACAAAATATCAGTCTATCACAAACTGGTGGTGATGAGAATCAAATTGTATACATAACAAGAAAAGAGGATTCACTCTCACCAATGCATTTGGAACATATAGAGGAGATGATTTCTGAGAAGGAAGAGGAGAAATCTATAGAGAGTAAGCAGGAGGAAACTCAGAAAATGATGGAAGAAGAACCTGAGACTAAAAGGAATTTAAGTCTTGAAATAACAAGTGTAAGTAAGAGACATAAACCGATGATTGATGCATAAGAGGAAGAAGAATAAGTTGATGAAGAAGAATTATCGATCATAGTGGTTGATATATCCAAACTAAAACCTAAGAAATTGATGAAACTGTTAGAACAATTAAGGATACAAGCTATAAGAAACAAGGTGAGATAAAAGAAGAAGAAGAAATGAGTATTAAAGAAATATAGAGAAATTCTATCTGATTTAGTGCTCGAGGTTAAATATGATGAAGATGATACTCCTATTGATTAGATGTATACTCTTATTAAGGAAATTCTAGATCAAGGTCCAAATTTGCAGTCAGTTGTAGTGAAGAATACAAAGGATAACCTAGAGAAGAAGATGATAGGTAAGTTGATGGAGAAGATTACCATAGATAGGATCAAATTTTCAAAATTGATAAAGGAAGTTAATACTAAATTGACTAAGGAATTTCAATTGGTTGTCAAAGTATCAAGGTATTCTGATTTTGTTCAAGATTTAGAACAAAGAGGAGAAAAAGTACATAAGGAGTTGGAGAACTTAAGTGGTCAACTTGATCTAATCTCAAGTTCATTCACTACTTATAGTAGTCAGGTAAAGAAAATTTCAAACAAGGTCAAGAAGATTCAAAGTGAGAAAGAATAGAGAATGATCACTCTAGTGGAACTTCAATCAACCTTATCCCCTAAAGTAGATCTGATGTAACAAAATGTAAAAAAGGTAGAAGCCTTGCTTTCCTTACCTGACATGAGCACTCTAGATAGCATGGAAGAGATTTCTTCAAGTTTGATTGAGAAAATCATTTCTATGGGTTATTTGTAGAAGGTATGGGAAACATCCTTGACTTCAACAAAGATTCACTTCAAGGTAATCTTTGACATGATGTAAGTAAGATTTTGTATACATATATTCTAGTTTTTGTACCTTTGTCATTGTTGTCAAAGGGGGAGTATATGTATGATTAACTATATGTATGGGGGAGTATATGCATGTAAGGAGAGTATGTGTGTAAGGAGTCATAATTTGATATTATGATTGCACGATTGTAAGAAGTTAGCATATGTTTTCAATCAATGGAAAAGGGGGAAATTGATGGTATTATGTTGGGAGATTGATGGCTATTGTGGTGCAGTTATAAGGAGTCACTTATTTGGTTGTCATTGATGTCAAATAAGTCAATACAGTGAAACTAAGTGATTATAATCATGATATACTACAGGGAAGTAAAGATACAATTGGTAAGAAGGTAATACTGAAAATTGGTTAAGTCCAAAAGATCGGTAGACTGTGAAAAAATCACTTTGGTGGAAATCATGGTACAAATGTGATGACATATAACTCATTGAATGTTTGAAGATGTTAATTTGATGATCATGCAAGGCATTAAATCAATTAATGTATTGTATTTTTAGTGATGTCAACTTGATATAATCTGTATGGTCATTGTAATACTGCTAAAGACTTAAAAGAACTCATGAATCAAGGCTATGCTATTAGTAATGCATACAAGTCAAGTATTCACTAAGTGACTATATACATTGATGGAGTGCACCCGATGGTCAGAGTAAAAGAACAAAGTCACAGTGTTTCCCGATGAACAAATTCACAACATTACCGATGAGTAGAGTTACAGTGTTGCCCGACGAGCAAAACACAGAGTAACCCGACAGACAGAATTTCAGTGTTTCCTAACGGAAAAGACAAGGATGGAGATCCCAATGAAAACTAAAGTCACACTGATGACTAACTAAAGTGTTGACCAACAAAACAGAGAGTTCAGAAAATGACAAAATTCTTAGCTGTCAAGAAGCTAAAGATAGATTTAAACAGATACTTATCATTGTTTTAATCATCTAGATAAAGCCAAAGATAAGTAATTGATTTAAAGTTGATTTGTCCAGTTGGCAAGAAGATCTCTACAAGATCAGACTGGATATTTGCTTTAAATCTGTTGGCAAATATTGTTGAACACGCCAAGATAAAGAAAGCCAAGAAAAGAGGAAATCATGTCTATAAGAGACAAACTCAATTCATTACGAATTGTGTGTGTGGGGTGAAAAAGAGAGGAGGAAAGATGCTAAAGGAAATCTGAAGGAGAAGAAAGTCTTCATTCAGTCTTGATCACCAAGCTAAAGGAAGAGGTATATTTTGTAGACATCGATGAGCAGTGAGACAAGCATCATAGAGCAGAACAAGTGTGGAGAAAAGGTATATATTTGATTGTATTGATCAATGAAGTAATGAACCTACAATAGATCTAAAAATTTGCATTTGAGTTGTATGTATGAGTAGATCATTAGTGTTTCATTTTAACCATTGAAGCATATAAGCCTCTTAACAGAGCGGGAATTAAAACTATTTTTCAATTGAGATACAAGCCAAGGAGTATCAAAAAGTTTGATCATAATTGTAGCATTGGATATGCCCGATACCTATTGACAGGCCAAGTGAGTGTTTGATCAAGGAAGGTAGCATTAGATGCCAAATACTAGTTGACAAACTATTTCTAAAATACTCTAACAAGGTCACGCCTAACAATGTGTTTGTAACCTTTAACAGGGTTGACTCTTAATAGGGCTCACTTCAGAAGAGTGAAAATTTGGGGTACCGGTCCTAGTGGTTTTTCCCTTAATAGGGTTTCCACGTTAAAATTCTTGTGTTATGTGTTTATGGTTTATCACTTTACTATTTTACATTTCACATATGCATTTCTGGATTTATTGGTATACTCTACATATTTACTGTGTTTTGGTAAATAGGTGACTACTTATAAGTAAACATACAGAAGAAGGTTTAACAAAGAAATCCAAGAAGTAGTAAATTGATATAAGTATTTCATAGAATTCATCCTATAGGAAAGAAGATAACTTGAGACATAATTTGTGGTTATAATTTTAAAGGGTTGATTTAAGGATTAATTTTTGAGGCCACTGATTCACTCCCCCTCTTAGTTATTTCTGACAATTTGTATCAGAGCGTGTGTCCTTAGAAAGGAAGGTTTCAAGACCTCTAAAGATCACAAGATGAACAGATGAGATGTGCCCAAGTTGAAAAAAGATCATTTTTCTTCATGGCAGAGTATAATAAGACTCCACTTATCAGGTATTGGTAATGATATTACTCAATACTTAGTGTAGACACCTAAAAATGGTTCGAGCATGTTGGTCTATGTGTTTTAACATTGTTCGCATTACAATCAAAACATTGTTTTGTGACCTAATTATTCCTCTATGTCATGTATATGATCTTTATTGTATAGCAAAATTGTGTCTTTCATCAATGATTGAATATTGCAAAATTGTTCAATTATTTACTAACAATTCTACTTTCACTATCAAATCAATCATTTCCCAAATTATTTCAAAACCTTCCTAAACCGATCCTATTCAATCCTAAACCATCCCAAACCTTCCTAAACTGATCCTATTAGATCCTAAACCATTCCAAACCTTCCTAAATCAGTTCAAATCTATCCTATTCTATTCCTAATCACTTGCAGAATTGTCTGGACTCATTTCCAACCATTCTGGGGCATTGTCCAAGTTCATCGATGCCTAATCAACCCAATTTCAAACCAATCGATAAAACCCTAATTCTAATTCAATCAATCTTATCATCATTTTAGGAGAATTGTCCAAGATCATTGATGCTTCGTATCCATTCAATCAACCATTTGATAACATTTTCAAAGATCATTGGTGTTATCGCTATCAATCTATCAATTTCAATTCAATAGTGTTGTTCATTATTGTCAATATTATTTCTGATTATTATTTTGGGAACATTGTCAAAGATTATTGATGTTCCCCATTTCAATTTCAATCTTACGATGCCATCAAAGTTCATTGGCACTTTTCGATCACTTCCAATCATCATTATTTGGGTGCATTGTCAAAGCTCATTAATGCCTCGTGATTTCCTAAACTATTCCGGAACCCTCAAAATTAACCCTAATTCTTATCAATATTATCAAAATTATTTCAATTCGAAATCAATACCTTCAATTTGACCTATTTCCCACTAATTTCCCCCTTTGGATGAATAACCCATAATTTATCCTAAGTCCTAATCGAATAAATAAATAAACTTTATTTATTCATTATTTTCCTAAGTCTCCAATAATTAATTAATTTTATTAATTAATTAGCTAATTTCAAATTTATGAGATTTCTTATAATTTCATAAATCTAATTTGATTTTGAGGAATATTTGAGAATATAGGATTATTGATTTGATTGATGAGTCATAATCTCACCCACATATCATATCCCTTGAATAAGGATTATCATCCCTATTAAGGTGCTTCACAAATATTCTCAAATATTTGCAACATCTCCTCAATATATGTCCCCCATTTCATGCTTCCAAACATCCTACCAACCAAAATCTTGGTTGGTGCATTGATTTTATGCAATCTCACCTAAATGTGTCTCATTTTCTATAAATTGAGGACATTTCTCTCATTCAAGGTTAG
>MU224704.1:2429960-2448119 GCA_018584345.1 Thuja plicata
AGAGAAAACATTAATCTGATTATGGAGAAGAAAGAAGGACATGGGAGCTTCATTTAAAGGGGGTTCTTAGAGTTTTATGCTTTATGTTTATGAATCCTTGTTTTAAATGGCTTTCATGATAGATTAGGTGGGTTAGCATGTTATTTAGGGTTTTTAATCCCCTAAATATGCTAAATAGGCCTTTTTCTAGTCTTACATTTGGTGAACCCAATGTGAACAACCTTATTGATTAACTTTCTTGTGTTTTTGTGTCCTTTTTAGGTGCTAGAAGAGAGTTGCGCAGGTGGTCATAGAAGTTGCGCAAGTGGTCACTGTACCTACGTAGGTTGTCATTGTAGCTACACAGGTGGTACTCAAACCTACGCAGGTGGCTGCTTAGCTACACAGTTGGTCACACGGGATTCTCTTTTAGGGTTTAGGGTTATTTCTTTAGGGTTTAGGAAGCCATTCTACATTTAGGGCTTCCTCCTCTAGTTTTTTTATGTTTTCATGTCAAAATGAACCCTAATCTATCCCAATGAACCCTAAGTGTGGTAAATGAACCCTAATGTGGCAAATGAACTTCACATTTTCATTTTCAAAGCTTAAAATGAACATGAACATTTATATTTGGGTTCCTAAAATGAATCTAATCTGGTCTAGGGTTGCATGTTATCAAGCTTATTCAAACTTTAAGAAACTTTCAAACTAGCGTAACTAGGGGTGGAAAGGAAGTGTTTTATGCAAGGTCAAGTTATTCAAGTTGTAAATGGACTTAAAATGAACATGAAAACCTGATTTTGGGACTTAAAATGAACTCTAGCATAGTTTAGGATCAAGTGCAGTTTTGAGTCTTCAAGGTGGCCCTAAACTATTTCTATGCACATGCAAGCTACTTAGGGTTTCAATCTCATTTCAAATCTTTACAAATCAACTTAAATATCATGGTTAATGAACCCTAGCTATGTTTTTGATGTTATTACATGCTCATATTTTGAAAAACTCTATTTTTTTGCAAGTTTTGAGCCATTTTTAGAATTCTGATCAGTTGTTGCACAGGTGGTCACTATTCCTACGCAGGTGGTCAGAAGCTGCATAGGTGGGAGCCTGTTCCTGTGTAGGTGGTTTCTCTGAAGCTGCGTAGGTGGTAAGAATGATGTTCTTTAATGATTTTTTTTGGTTTCTGCATTCCTATACCTACTTCTGCACTTAGCTTACTTGATTTTGGTGTTAATGATGAGTTTGTGCAGCATTATGGAAATCATGGGATGAAGACTAAATCCTAAAAATACTAATGGTTTCAAATGTAGGACATTTTTTAGAAGACATTGTGTTTTCCCAAACTCTTGTGTTTGCTTTTTGTAGTTAGAAAACACTTCACTTTGGTACTTGAAATGAACCTTTTGCTTTCATGTGTCTAATGTTTTTTCTAGATTGTAAAACCCTAAGAATGAAATGAGCATATCCTCTCCCCCCGCCTTCATGGATCTTGGGTGCAAAAGAAACTCGTATCATTCTTTTAGAGTGGCTACCTCCCAAGTGCTTTAGTAGAGCCAGTGAGAGTGGATGCCCAACTGATGACAGGCTAAAGCCAAGCCCATCCAACCGAGATACAAATATGCCATTGTGATTAATCTCTCAATTAAGGGGTTTTGAATGCATTATACTAGGAATAAGATCTCCCTCAATACCCTTGTGGTGCATTAAAACCTATAGAATGTAACTTCCATAGGCTGGGAGGCCTCCATAACAGAGCTAATATGCTGCACATATGATCACCCAAATGGATGCCCTTATTAAACACCATGTTTTAGTAGCCAAAAACCTTCTATCTATTGGCATGGACGCTCAGAGACCAACTAAGATGCCCCACACTTTCAAGGCTATTAGTCAAGACAACAATACCTTGGAAAGTGATGTCCCTTGGGAGTTGAAGCTTGGAGTGCCTGAGAAGTGAGTGCACATGTAAGGAGGAGCCCATGCCTCCAAGCTTCTAGGTTGTCTGCTATTAGTAAGTGTGGCTGAACTTCGGTTCAAGTGGGGACTCAACAGATATTGTCCTTGCTATCCTTAGGAAGTGGTGTGTTTGTTCATTTTACAACAGCCATTCTGAATGACGTGTCTTGTGTGGGTGTTCAAATCTTAATAAAAAAATGAAGACATCTTAAAAAACACTCTCCTTAAATAACACTTTTTCCAAATCAATTTTTCAAAACAATCAAATGGGTCACAACAATACCTTGTCTTTGAGTGAACATATGGAACCTTGAATCTTTCACTTGGAATCTTTTGGCATGCTTGATAACCTTCATATTGCATAGTCATGACCTAAATCTCCTTACATTTTCATATCAAAAATCCCTTGCATTATAGACCTTATTTTCAATCCTCATTATAGTTCCTTTTTCATATGTCCTAATCATAGCCTTTTTGCATACATAGCACATTCCTAGATCCTCCTTAAAAACTTTGCAAATATTCCTAGGAAGTATCCAAATCATGGAACCTCTCTTTATGATGTAGAAAATAGGATCTTGACTTGATCCCCCTTTTGCCAAATTTCAAACCCCTTTATCAATTTGGTCTCATTCCACCTTGTCATGATGGATTTGACCTAAGCCTTTTTTTTATCAAACTTGTCCTTTGTTCCAAAAATCCAATCCTTTCAAGTCAAGATCCTTATTCAACTTCATAAGGTTATGCTCCTACATTTGTCTCCTTTCAAAAGATTAATTGTTAAAGTATAAAAATCCAAAAACATGGTTGCATAAACCTTAGCTTGCATTTAAATAATCCTTAGATTGCATTTGCATAAGCTTCTTGCATTTTCCCAAATTTGCATTTCAAACTTGCATTCCCAAAATTTCAAAAATTCCAAAAAAATATTGCATTTGCATATAGAAATCATGCCAATTTTTACAAGGTCTCAAGCATCCAAGGGGAAACAAGATCCTCCTTTACCAATGTTTACACAACAACCAAAATCATAATTACCCTTTGATCCAAGACAAGGTGTTTCTTATCACGATCAAACTGACCTAGTCAACATGCAACAATTGTAAGGAGTGCATCAAACCTTTAATAACCCAAGACATGTCACCTTCCCTCAAGCACCTACTTCAAGAAATGACCTATGAAACATGGTTTATCCATCCAATGCTTCCCCAAACTTTGGCACTATTTAGTGGGGACCTCCCCCAAAATTTGACCCAATTTTTGTACCTATGCTACCTGGCAAAGGTAGTGTTCCTCCTACACCTGAGGAGGAATGCCAATGATTTTCTCAAATCAATCAAGTCCAACCTAATCATTTTCCACAAAACCTATACCAAACATAGATTTTGGATCTTATCAACCTCCTCAACCACCACCAGATAATCAAGACCAAGGCAATGCCTCAAGTCCCTCTTCAAATTCTGGTGACTCACACAGGACATTTTCTTCCTTCAAGGATTTACCTACAGAGGAAATTGATGAGGCAGTTAAGAACAAGAAAATTCAATAGAAATTAACATACCTTATGACTCAAGATCCATGATGGTATATCAAAGTGATTCGGAAGACAAATCCTCATCTACTTTTGTAATATCAAACTCCCCCATCATCTACTTTGGAAGAGAACTAAGCCCTAATGGTGCGGTATAGAGAAAAGTGAGAACAACCATTTGATGAGTCAGCTAAGGAGCTAACACAAAAAAGATAGTGAAATGATTTAACTATCAATATTCCTCCAAGGGAAAATATATACCATTGGATAATCCTTTGTTTGAAGAAGAAGCACTCCCTCTTCTTGAGACGATGGATGCTACACAAATCCCTAAAAAGGGTCCTAAAAGAAAATGGAGGATTCATTTAAAGAATCACTTACCAAAAGGATCAAATGAGACATTTGCATTTCCTTGGGGCATGCTAGATGTACCCCCTTTTTAGGAAACACAACCAAATGGTCCTCCTTTTGTAGAATATACAACATTTCTTGGAAGTACCTCAAATGCAACAATGTCCCAAGGACCATTTAATGAACAACCATGGGTACCCACTTTTGATGTATCTAATGTGACTACTACGAATATACCAAATCCATTGCAAGATCAAAAGAAAAAGATCCTTGTGGATATTACACCAATTCCACCAAAGGTGACACAACCAGCACAACAAGTGCAGCAAGCCCAAGTGGCTCGACAAGTAGCACCTATGGATGTAGTGCAACCAGTACAACCCCAATTTGCAGCCCAAGTTAACATGATGTCTCAGGCACAACCAAAAAAATGTAAGACTGCAAATCTTGATGGAATACTTGGACCACTTGGATTTCAACAAGATAATAGCATGCAACAATTGACAATGCCAATGGGTCAAGAATCTCATCCTATTGTACAACATGTGCAAGGTTCAAAGGTACAACAAATGCACACACAACAACAAAAACATACCCAACAATATGTATAGCAAAAGAAACATGCTCTCCAACAACAATATATACAGCAACAGTAGTGTGCTTTGCAACAGTAGTATATACAACAACAGCAACATGCTTTACAGCAACAGTATGCTCACGAACAAAGACAACAACATGTTCAACAACAACAACATGTTCAGCCACCATATGGTCAGCAACGACAACCACATGTCACACAACAACAAAATGTGTCACAACAACAACAACATGGGGCACAAATTTAGCAACAACAATATGCACCCTAATATCAACAACAAGTTTCCCAATCGTATTATACTACACATGGTCAGCAATACAATCCTCCACCAATAAATAAACATGTGGAAGATCACCAGCAACATGCCCGACAACATGTGACATCAGTCCATGATATATCATCTAAATTTTTAGACTCAGATCGGGCCTTGGAATACATTCAATGTTCAAGGGCTTCTAGACGGACACATCATTTTAATAAATGTAAAAAGCCAGTGAAGCCTTCACAGAATGAAGAAATGCTTCAAAAAATCCAATGCTTGCAAAAGCAACTGAATGATATGCAATTCAAGGACACAAAGATACTCTATATAGAATGAGACCTGTGTCCTAATCCATTTGATCCAAGAATTTACATGCCTACTTTCCCCTAGAATTTTGATGTACCCAAGTTCGAGAAGTACAAAGGGAAAGGCAATCCAATCAATCACATTTGGGAATTCTATACGTCTTGCATCAAGGTTAATCATGATGACACATACCTTATGAGACTCTTCCCTTGAAGCCTTAGGATTCAAGCAATGGAGTGGTACTCTAAACTACCTGGCAATATTAGATATTGGAAAGAAATAGCTGACAAATTCATCTCTCATCTTGCATTCAACATATCAAGTGAGGTTATGCTGACTAACCTATGCACGACCAAACAAAAGGTTGGAGAATCCTTCATGACCTTCCTATTGTGATGGAGGAATTTGGTGAGTCAATGTCCTTTTGATGTGCCAGAAGAACAACAAATTCTATTATTTATCCAAAATCTGGTACCTGAGATGATGTATGAGCTCAAGATTAAGTGACCAAGTATAATTCAAAATCTCATGAAAAATGGAATCAGTATTGAAGATGCTCTTATTAAAAAGGGAGTATTAAGGATCAACAAGGACAATCAGAATGCAAATGCTTCCAGTGACGAGATGAAATTTTGGTCTTGGAATTAAAATGTCACAAATAGAAAGTGAGTCTCAAAGGACCCACTACTACCAACACATAGACAATGACTCAAGCACCACCTCCAGTGCCAGCTCCAACACAACCTCATGCATAAACGAGTGATAATGCACAACAAAATTGGACCACAAAGACAATTCATGCCATTGGCTGAACCGCTCCACTCATTCCTACAACAATTATTGTAAAATAATTACATTCAATTACCTGAGATCTGTGATCCTCCAGTAGTAAAACCCCCTTGGTGGGATGATAACAAATACTGTGATTATCATCGAACAAAAGGACACATAACCAATTCTTGCTTCCAATTAAAACACAAGGTCCAAGACCTTATTGTTGAAGGTGTGATTGAAGTTGAACCCACAGTGGGATCTTCCAACACTGACCATACTATCTTCACAAACCCCTTGGTTGATCATGACAAAGGGAATGCCTCTATGTCAAATTCACATTCCAAGAACAATGTCAATTATACCCAGACCGGCCATGACTATACTGTCAACTATTTCTCTGAGGCTGATTCATGTGTGTCCACTCTGACCTTCCAAGATAAAGATAGTAACCCTCAATACATAGTTGCTACCCATCATACCAAGATTATCATGCCTGGTGCACCATCCAAACCCAAGGTATTTTCAGATTACAACCTTGTTGACCACTTGGGTAAAACCCCTGCCTTAATATCAATCCTTGATTTGCTGCGCACATCCCCTCAGCACAAGGAAGCCCTTGACAAAGCTTTGAAAGAGTCCACTATTCCAACCGACATTGACACTAACCTATTTTATGCCATGATGGGGCACTTCTCTACATCCCAGCATGTCACACTTTCCAAAGATGATGTTCTGCATGACCGGCTTAGCCATAATGACCCTCTCCATCTAAAAGTTTTTTTCCACAATGCCAAAGTTTGACGAGTCATGATAGATGGTGGAGCAGGACTTAACATCTACACTTTGAAGGTCATTCTTGATCTTGGTTACAATGAGAATGACTTTGATCCTTCCAGGAGAATCACAATAAAGGCCTATGATGATGCTGAATGTCCCTCCAAGGGAGTCATCATCCTTCCCATCAGAACTAGCCCAATTATTGAAAACACATTGCTGCAAGTCCTAGATCTTGACTTGCCCTATAACATGATCTTAGGACACCCTTGGATCCATTCCATGAAGGAAGTTACCTCAATGTACCATCAATGTCTAAAATTCTTTCATTAGGGAGTGTAAATCACCGTCCCGGGTGATCCTAACCATTTCCAATTTTGTGCCAATCTGAGAGAAGGGCCCACACAACAGGTGCCTACCAACAGTGAAGCCACCTCATCAAAATCATCCACATATGATGCAGCCACCCTTGAAAAAATGATCAAAGGAAAACTGAAGATTGAAGATAAAGGGTGTGGAGAGTATACCATGGCACAAGCTTTTCATATTGGGAAGCTTCCTCTCTCCCTGAATTCTTATGGAAAACCAAATTTATTGCAAGCACAACCACCCAAGACTACCATGAAGGTCATGCCCTCACCTACATTCACTATGTGGGGAGGTTTGCATGAAGAGCATGTTTATGACAATCCATCCAGCTGGATTTTCCAAGATCAATAGAAACAAGAACAGGAGCCCACTAAAATTCCCATTGAAAGATACAGGCCCGGGTTCACACTCATGTAGAAAAAAGGATATGATGGCCATAGTGGCCTTGGCATACACAAACAAGGAATTATTGAACCAATCACTACAAAAGGCTATCCCCTTCATATGGGCATTGGATTCAAACCATTATGAATTGGCTCTTTGAATGCCAAAATGGCCTCATGTGACAACGTAGAGGTTTTAAACGATGAAAAGGCATCTGAGGATCCCCCTTCTGAATACACTACCAATTCAAATGAATGGGAATGGAACACTTGTAATTCTAGTCCTTATGAGCTTGACCATGTCTTTCCTAACCCTACAGACCTTCCTATGGTAGACAAACATGTTAACACAATCCCCACTCCTCCCACAACCAATCCTGATCCCTGGTCTAGAATTTTCTGGGATCCCAGTATTGAACCTTCAATGCATGAAATTTATAACTCTGAAGACATTGATATCTACATCTTTGTGATTACCTTTGGCCCTGAAAACATCTGTGCCACTAATGATGACATCCCCCTAGTCTACCCTAAGCTTATTGATTGGGAGGAGCAAGGACCACTGAGCTTGGATTGCTTCAAGAATGACGAAGTAATAGCGTAATTCTTTGAGCTCTGAGAAGGCATACCATCTAGCGGCCATAAAAGAGGATTCTCCATTGACCTTTTTTCTACTGCATATATTGGGGAGTCAACTCCGTCTTCCAGTCAAAAATTTGATAATGATAAAATCAAAAAATAAAAAAATAAAAAGAATAGGTCCTCTGGTGAAAACTGAAAGGTGCCAGTTGACCATGAAAAAGTAAAAAAAAAGGACATATTTGAGGGTGAAAACCTCTCTGAAGCATCCAAAGATGGAAGACTGGACATACCCCCTCCAAAGGAGAAGTCAACATTATTCATTGAAATGACCAAGGAGATTAACTTGGGAACACCAAACAACCCCAAGAACATACATTTTGCAGCATCACTCTCACCAGAAGAGAAAGATGAGTTTATCAGATTCTTCCTTGAGCGCCATATCAATTTTTTATGGTCATATTTTGACATGCCTAGCCTAGATCTTGAGTTAGTTCTTCACCACCTCACTTTGAAACCAGGTGTGAAGCCAGTAAAGCAGAAGCTAAGAAAAATACATCCCCAAATAGCTCTACTAGTCAAAGTAGAATTGAAGAAGTTATTGGATGTAGTATTTATCAGACCTATTGATTACGCAGACTAGATCTCCAATCTGGTTCCTGTTAGCAAGCACACTGGGGGAATATGGATATGCACTGATTTCCATGATTTAAATAAGGCATGCCCTAAAGATGATTTTCCTCTACCCAACATCGACATGACTGTGGGCTACGACATGCTATCACTGATGGACAACTTCTCTGGTTACAACCAAATTCAGATTGCTCATGAGGACCAAGCCAAGATAGATTTCACTTGTCCTTGGGGAACCTATTGCTGGAATGTCATGGCCTTCAGCCTGAAGAATTTCGGAGCAACTTATCAACGGGCAATGACCACAATTTTCCATGACTTTATGCACATCTTAATGGAAGACTATGTTGACGACCTCCTCTGTAAATCTGTAACCAGGAAAGATCATTTGAGTATTCTAGCCAGAATCTTTGACATAATGGAAGGGTATAAGCTTTGCTTGAACCCCAAAAAGTGTGTTTCTGGAGTTGTTTCTGGAAAATCCTACGCTATATCATCTCTCAATGAGGTATCAAGGTCAATCCTGCAAAGGTGTAAGCCATTTTAGAGATGCCTCTGCCAAACACGCTAAGGAAGCTGAGAAGTCTACAAGGAAAATTACAGTCTATCCGCAAATTTATTGCACAACTAGAAGATAAATTCCAGTCATTTAAAAATCTACTACATAAGGGTGTGACTTTCCATTGGAATGATAAATGTGAGCACTCGTTCCAACATCTAAAAGATTATCTATTGCATCCATCAATATTGATGCCTCCCATCCCAGGGAAGCCATTTCTCTTGTACATTTCTGCCATAGAAACTACATTGGGTGCTCTTCTTGCACAACACAATGAACAAGGATGAGAAAGAGCTATTTATTACATCAGTAGAACTTTGGTTGGATGTGAACTAAACTACTCACTCATTGAACGAGCATGTCTTGCTATGGTTTTTGCCACATAGAAGTTAAGACATTACATGTTACACCAGAAAACCATGCTTGTGTCACCGATTGATCCATTAAAGTATCTCTTAGGAAAAGCCACTCTCATGGGTCGCCTAGCAAAATGGGTCATGCTACTAAGTGAGTTTGACATAGAATATGTGGACAGAAATCAATAAAAGGCCAGGTGATAGCGGATTAGCTCACAGAGGCACCAGTTCCTGATGATCACCTGTTACTTTTAGAATTCCCAGATGATTCCATTTTTTCCTTCACTGAATCTAATGAATGGAAGCTCTACTTTGATGGCTCACATACTAGGCATGGATCAGGGGCAGGCATCATGTTTGTCACCCCACAAGGTGATGCCATTCCAAAATCTTACAAAATCGCATTTGCATGTACTAACAATATCGCCGAATATGAAGCACTGGTCACTGGAATTAAACTTTCTATTCAATGGAAAATCTAGCACCTCAAGGTGTATGGTGATTCTCAATTGGTCCTCCGACAGGTCAATGATGACTATGAAACTAAGGATGAAAAGCTAGTACCCTACAAACAGTTGGCTGACTTTCTCAAGGAGCAATTTGTCACAATCAGTTTCTGCCAACTTCCATGGGTACATAAAAAGCAAGTAGATGTTATGGCCACTACTACATCTATGATTGACATTCTGAATAATGTAGAGAGATGTGAATTTCTTATTGAGCAGGTATTGCTTCTAGCATTCAACATTCCGCAATCCAAGCTCATGTGTGAAATTGTTGGTCCTGATTCCCCCTGGTATCAAGATGTCTACAATTACCTACACACCCAGATATTACCCCCTGCCTTATCCTAGAAAAAGTGTCGAGCTCTTATCTGTCAAGCCTCCCGTTATGTCATCGTTGGTGATACCCTTTATAGGAGATCCTATGACCAAATCCTCCTTAGATGCCTCGATTTGTGAGAGGCTAACACTACCTTACATGAGGTCCACAATGGTATTTGTGGTGGAAATTTCAATGGTTTGAGTCTCACCAAGAATTTGGTTCAAGCAGGATACTACTGGCCTACCATGGAGCAAGATGCTCATAAATATGCTAAGAAATGTTACAAGTTCCAGATTCACAATAATTTGATTCATGCTCTGGCACAGGATCTATAGCCAGTGGTCTCTCCATGGCCCTTTTCATAATGGGCATTTGACCTTTTTGGGAAGCTCACACCCCTATCTTCTGATGGCCACAAGTACATCATCACAGCTATTGAGTACTTTACCAAATGGGTGGAAGCTATTCCCATGACATACATTACCGGCAAACAAGTTTCAAGATTCATCCTAAACTATATCATTTTCCATTATGGAGTTCCTATGGCCATCATTACTGACCATGGTAGCCCATTCCAGAACAAGGATGTTACCCAACTTTGTGAGAAATTCAAAACCCGTCATGGATTTTCTAGCATCTACTACTCGCAAGGCAACGAATAAGCAAAGGCATCTAACAAAACTATCATTAAGATCCTGCAAAAGACTGTCAATGATGCTAGCCGTGATTGGCACTTACAACTCAACCCAGCTTTGTGGACCTACAGGACCAGCATCTGCACTCCCACTAGTGCTACTCCATACTCTTTTTTCTATGGCGTTGAGGCCATATTACCCCTCAAGGTTGAAATTCCTTCATTGAGAGTATCCTTACAAGGCATTGTTGATGATGAATAGTATAGAGTTTCCAGATTACATGAGCTCGAGATGCTTGATGAGCGGCGACAAACCGCCTTGGTACACTTGCAAGCCTACCAGAACCGTCTCAAACAAAGTTACAACAAGAAGGTCTGAGCTTTCCATTTTGAGATCAGAGACTTAGTTCTGAAGATGAATTACAAGACCCAACCACATAGAGAAAAGGCTGGCAAATTTGAACCAAATTGGGAGGGGCCATACATAGTCACAGCATCATATGGGTCTGGCATGTATCAGATTACAACCCTAGAGGGAGAATCATTGCCAAAGGCACTGAAAAACATGCACCTCTATAAGTATTATGCATAATTTCTGAAAAAAGTACAAAAAAATTACAAAAAGTTCCTAAAAAAAGCACAAAAATTTTAAAAAAGTTTCTAAGAAAATATCAAAAAAAGAGAAAAAGAGAAAAAAGAAAAAAAATCAAAAAAGCAAAAATGGTTGTCTTGATGAAAACCTGGGAAATAGGCATCTTGGCACGCAAAATAGATATCAAGAGAAAAATCTCGTCCAATAGTGAAAACCTGGCAAACAGGCACTTTGGGCAAGTACCATGGTGAAAACCTGGCAAATAGGCACCACACGTAGCAATTTGTTGCTCCATTGTCTATCATGGTTCCACCTGATACTTTGATGTACTTTCCTGATCACATCTTTCAGTTTGTATCGACCCTAGTGCCCCTTTATGGCCTGTAACTAGTTAATCTTCTTTGTCTTCCCCTTGGTCTACCCAGTCTATTTTTCCTTTTGGCCTCTATATATAGCCTCTTTGTTGTCTGGGGGCAGATTCCTGGCACTGAGCGTCTTTGAGTTTGAATTCAAACTGGGGGCAAGACCTTGAATGTGGTTTACCCATGAGATTCCTTGACTATCTGATTCTGGAGATAACACATTGTAAATATCTTAATGACCTGAAAAAACCCTAAAAATCCATATATGCAAAAATTCCAAAAAAATCAAATAATGTCTTGAAAAAAATTCTAAAAATTACATAATGTCCTAAAAAATTGCTAAAAATTTCAAAAATGATCCTGAAAAAAGACCAAAAAAATTCAAATATTTCAAAAAATCCTAAAAATTGCAAAAACCTTTTCAAAAATCTGCAATAAATTTGTACATACTTGTCTTCCTTTTGTGAATCGAACATCCTGTTTGCTGACATCAGTGGAAAAATCATCAAACTGTACTTAACAAAATCATATGCGATCGGACTCATTGTAACCCAGCCTTCAGTCTGATTGGACTGTTCAATCTTTCAACCTTTGCTATGAAATCTATCAATCTATCAAAGTTGTCAATCAGTTATCAAATCAATCCATTTGCAATCTAAGCTACCAATCAACAAACATTTAATGCAAGTAACAAAAGATCAGAATGGTTGTTGGCTCACATTGTTTCGTGAGAATTTATCATTTTCATTTTTGATCATGTTCCTATGCTACTCAATGATATTATATGAACTTATGAGAGTAGCCGGGATGGTTCATGACCAGTTGCTTTCGCTTTACTTTTTCTGCCTGTTTGATGATCTCATGAAGTTATAGGGCATGTCTGCTACATGCTTTTGAGATAGAGAAGATCATCCTCTGTCTGCATCATGTTTGTTCACGCAAAAAGGATGACTTTTGCACTCTATATTTTGTGCCATGATGTGTCGCGTCCGCTTTTGCAATATCAAAATAAGCTCTTATACCAAAATTGCACTTTTGAAAGCCAACATCTTTCTACTAACATTTCTTCATCTAATTCTTCTTTCTGCTAATAGTTCTTCAGCCAGTCCTCGCAGTCGCCTTGGTCTAGTACTTTGGTACATCAAAAACAAGTGCATCCTACATACATGCATTCATCAACTAGAAAATAACAAAACATGTGCATTTTGCATTCATTCATTTTATACATGAGCATAATTTCAAACATACATTTTGGCATTCATACATTTTGAAAAAGCCAAAGACAAAAACAATTATTATGGCTTAAACAAAGGCAATACATGGCAATATATCAACATCATCACATAACAAGAAAGAAAAGCATATACATAAAAATTCATCTTGTGCATCATAAAATAGATGCATATCATATATCAATGTCTCAAAAAAGTATCAGAGTACAACAATCGAGGTGTCTGTATACACTGAGGCTCGTAGGCTCATAACATATCACATGTCTATAAAAAATTGTCCCTCTGATAGAGAGACCTCCTATCAATCCCTGCTCTCTCGGTCCTCTTGATCCTTGTCCTATAGAGAACATGAGGCTCCCCCTATGTGATGACATGTCTGCCCTGATCTAGGTGGCCCCCTCGGTCCCAGCACCCCCACTACTCTATGTCCTATGGGAGTGTGATCTGCTGGATGACGCTCTGTAACTCGGTGCCCACTGATCCCATGGCACATCTCGCTCATACATCACTCACTAGTACCTCTTCTCCTCTTAGGCATCCCCTAGCATCCCTACAATATCATGCACACCTACATCTCTAATAGAACTGATAAACTGGCATGTCTCCTCCTGCACACTCTGTGCTCTGGCAATAGCTGCATCCCTCTCTACTGCCAATCTGTCCATCTATGTTGTGAGTGTTGATCGCTCCACCACCCATGATGCATGATCTATATCCCATGCATCTCTATCTGTATCCCTCTCTAGATTCAATCTGTCTATCTAGATCGTAAGCTATGTGATGTGTTGTTGCTGCTCCTCCAACCTATCATCAAGACCCTATGGTGGCTCATCCCTATCGTCATCTATCTGCATCGGCATATCACTGAGATCCCTATCATCATCATCATCCTCCTCATCTAAACCCTCATCCTCATCATCATCATCATCATCATCATCTGAATCCTCCTCCCCATCCCCATCCCTATCCTCCTCATCCTCCTCATCATCCTCCTCCTCGGTGCTCTCATCTCTGGGCACTCACAATCTCGGTATCACCACATCAGGATCTGTTAGAGGAATCAGCCAGTGCTGAGAAAACCACCTATCATACTCATAAGTGGTCCCTGCGTATGCCACATCTACATCTACTCCCCATGGCCTAGGTTGTAACTATGTGAACTCTGCATAGGCCACCTAAGGCCTGAGTGCTACACCCCATATCCTGGCCTCAGCCCTCGATCTAGCAAACAATGTTGTACCTATCGGCACTCCCTGTACCTCTCAAAAATGTTGCCTAACTCGCTCTAGGAGCTGCATCTCAATCACTGTATGACCCATCACAAACATCTCAATGAGGTACCTCTCCTATCTGTAGTAAGGAAGGTGATATGCATCATCATCCCATCCAGGGCAATCTCTGTACGGACGCCAAGTGAAATCTCTCAGCACATTTATCTCATGTCGAAAGTGCAATGTGTATCCTAATGGGCCCTGTGTAAGTGCCCCTCGGTAACAATATACATATGGAAAATCTGGTAGAACCACTCTTTGAGCTATAGGCTGAAATACCACTATGTGCTCATAGGCCCACACCTGTAGCAATGTGATCCCAGTACTGATAGATAATCCTTCGCGATATGCCAACTAATGGAGCTGGTAATATGTCATAGCCAACATGTATCGCCCCCATGCAAACATTGTACCCTCCATGATTATCTACTCAATGATGCTCCCCCAGACAATGGGGAGCCCATGACCTCGTCTGTCTGGAACCAAGAGGCATGCAATGACTCCACATATAACTGCAATCATACTGTCGTGCTGCCTGGCCAAGGTCTCCCATCATATCTCATAATCCCGGATGTCCAGATCATCATCATCACTCTCAAACAGCTGGTGAAATGTTTCCCTCCCTATAGTGGGGTCATACTCAGCCAACTCACTATGAATCAAAATCCTGAGGATGCACCACACATCCTCCAGTGTCACTATTTCCTCCCTTGTCGGTAGGTGGAAGGAACTAGTCTCCGAGTGCCATCGCTCGGCTAGTGCTGTGATCAACCCCTGATTTTCCCTAATCTCAAGCATGTATGTAACATAATATAATCCTATTGAGGTAAGGATCTATCTATTATGGCTACTCAACCAGTGGCGTATGTCCAAGCATGCTGGTCTGCTCTCCCGAGTCTGTGGAACTGGCAGCTCCTCCTGCGATCACCATGTGAATTCGGTCAACTTTCTATACTTTTTGTTTGTTGTTGACTAACCTAGGACCTATTTTGACCTAGTTTGACCTAATTTTGACCTTATCCTAGGGTTTTGACTAGTTTAGGGAAGTTTCAAGAGGTTCCAGAACCCCCAGACCCTGTTTTGAGGCATATCTGACCAACTGCGCAAGTTCTCTTACCACTTACGTAGAAAGGCCTCCCACCTGCACTGCCTGCGTGGGTGGTCATCCCACCTATGCTGGCTATGTAGGTGGGCAAGTGTCTTGCATAGGTGGGCACGTGACCTGCACAGGTGGCATGTGTCGACACCTTGCAGACCCTGTTTGACCCCATTTGACCCCCAAACTGACCTAGAAATGCGTGCAAACTTGCAAAACACTGAGAGGACTAGATGTACTCACCTCAGGTCCCGCATCAGATAGCTATCAAAAGCTACAAACCCATTCCCTATGCTAGATCTCTACTAGCACTCGATCTATCTTCCTTGCTCCAAAGCTCAATTCTTCCAAATGAGAGAGTGAAAATGAGCTCCAAAACCCCTTTCAAGCCCTTTTATAGCCTCTTGGTTGCCTAGATGGATGTGCAACCTTTTTGTTTTTTATTGGTCATGATGCTTTTGACCCTTTGAACCTCATATCTTTTGCGTTTGACCTCCGATTTTTTATCTGATTGTTGTTGTGGATTCGTCTCGGCATTATCAACAAATCAACCTATCACTTGCATTTTTGGATGATTTCTCGAGGGGGCACCTATGTATCCCATTATCACTGGAGCATGTTTTAATGCTATTTTCTTTAGGATTCTTTGACACAATGCTCATAATCGCATTGTATCAAAGAGGGGCAAAATGTAGACACCTAAAAATGGTTCGAGCCTGCTAGTCTACGTGTTTTAGTATTATTCGCATTACAATCAAAATGTTGTTTTGTGACCTAATTATTCCTCTATGTCATGCATACGATCTTTATTGTATAGCAACATTGTGTCTTTCATCAATGATTGAATATTGCAAAATTGTTTTATTATTTACTAACAATTCTACTTTCGCTATCAAATCGATCATTTCCCAAATCATTTCAGCACCCTCCTAAATCGATCCTATTCGATCCTAAACCATCCCAAACCTTCCTAAACTGATCCTGTTCGATCCTAAACCATTCCAAACCTTCCTAAATCAGTTCAAATCTATCCTATTCTATTCCTAATCACTTGCAGAATTGTCTAAACTCATTTTTGACCATTCTGGGGCATTGTCCAAGTTCATCGATGTCTAATCAACCTAATTTCAAACCAATCAATCAAACCCTAATTCTGATTTAATCAATCTTATCATCATTTCAGGAGCATTTTCCAAGATCATCAATGCTTCGTATCCTTTCAATCAACCATTTGATAACATTGTCAAAGATCATCGATGTTATCGCTATCAATCTATCAATTTTAATTCAATAGTGTTGTTCATTATTGTCAATACTATTTCTGATTATCATTTCGGGAACATTGTCAAAGATCATCGATGTTCCCCATTTCAATTTCAATCTTACGATGCCATCAAAGTTCATTGGTGCTTTTCAATCACTTCCAATCATCATTATCTGGACACATTGTCAAAGCTCATCGATGCCTCGTGATTTCCTAAACTATTCTAGAACCCTCAGAATTAACCCTAATTCTTATCAATATTATCAAAATTATTTCAATTCGACATCAACACCTTCAATTCAACCTATTTCCCACTGATTTCCCCCTTTGGATGAATAACCCATAATTTATCCTAAGTCCTAATCGAATAAATAAATAAACTTTAATTATTCCCTATTTCCCTAAGTCTCCAATAATTAATTAATTTTATTAATTAATTAGCTAATTTCAAATTTATGAGATTTCTTATAATTTCATAAATCTAATTTGATTTTGAGGAATATTTGAAAATATGGGATTATTGATTTGATTGATGATTCATAATCTCACCTACATATCATATCCCTTAAATAAGGATTTTCATCCCTATTAAGGTGCTTCACAAATATTCTCAAATATTTGCAATATCTCCTCAATATCTCTCCCCCATTTCATGCTTCCAAACATCCTACCAACCAAAATCTTGGTTTGTGCATTGATTTTATGCAATCTCACCTAAATGTGTCTCATTTTCTATAAATTGAGGATGTTTCTCTCATTCAAGGTTAGACCACTATCTTCTAGTATTCTCATTGCGAATTTATGCTTTCAAGAGTCTTTGTCCAATATTGTTATTGTCAAAGAGAAAACCTTAATCTGATTATGGAGAAGAAAGAAGGACATGGGAGCTTCATTTAAAGGGGGTTCTTAGAGTTTTATGCTTTATGTTTATGAATCCTTGTTTTAAATGGCTTTCATGATAGATTAGATGGGTTAGCATGTTATTTAGGGTTTTTGGTCCCCTAGATATGCTAAATATTCCTTTTTCTAGTCTTACACTTAGATACTGGATATGCGTTGCCCACAGGAGCACCAACAGTTTAACAAATGAGAGAGAAGTATGAACACAACAGCATGATGATAGAACTTTCTTCCTCACTCTCCGATGCTGATTTTGAAGATGTCAAAACCTGCAAAAATGCAAAGTAGATGTGGGACAAATTGAAGCTTATGTATGGTGGTGAGAAAAATGTTTTGAGAGCCAAGGCAGAAAGCCTTAGAGGAAAGTTTGATGATCTCAAAATGAAAGAAGGTGAAAACATCACTCAGTATAGCACAAGAATCAAAGAGGTAGTCAATACTATCTAAGGAGTTGGAGGTGTACTAGAAGAAGATACAGTGGTAAGTAAAATTCTAAGAACCTTACTACCTACTTATGCTATTAGAGTATCTTCCATTCAAGAAATGAGAGCAGTAGCAAATAGAAATGTTACT
>MU224704.1:2448175-2476735 GCA_018584345.1 Thuja plicata
AAGATAGTGATAGTGAAAGTGAAGAAGATGATCTTGATGAAATTGAAGCACTTATGGCTAGAAGAATGCAGAGAGGCAAAGGTAAATACAAAGGTAAATTACCACTTGTTTGTTTTAATTGCAAAGAAATTGGACACTTTACTGCAAGATGTACTAACAAAAGAAAAGATGATAGAAGTAATGATGGATCATTTGAAAAGGGCCAAGAGCTCTCCCAAATACCAAACCATCTTGTAGACACAATGTGGAAACAACAACAACAGAGTGAGAGAAGAAACAACAGAGATCCTTTTCATTAATTGATCAAACTCAATACATGTCAGGCTGTAAGCCATTCCCAGTTTTGGCCACATACATTCAATGAATTACATAAATGATCTTTGTACATGCAAGGTCATAGACCTACCTTTTAATATCTCAACAGTTAATCTTCTATCCAATTCTACTATCTTCTCAAAACTGCCCTAAAACTAAGAACAGAGAAACAAATATATACAAGAGTCCACCAAAGAGGTCGAAACTCAAATCCCCACATGAGACCCAGATTTAGGTCCACACAGATCCCAATGAGAGACCCCATATTAATTATGCCACAAAAATTAAATGTAGAATTCGGCCAGACCAGGATAAACAACTCGAGAAGAGCATCACCGAGCAACAACAAACTCTTTGTAAAAACACACCCAAGCAACAGGGACAAATCGGTAAGAATATACCCGAGCATCAAAAAACCAACTTGGTGAAATCATAATCAAGCAATAGAAACTAACACACCCTGAGACCTGTCAGTAAAGAAAGACAGAAAGGATACCCAAGCAATAGGGCAACTGAGTACTTCACCGAGTAGTCTCCAAACAAGCTAAAGAATAAAAGAAAATATATTTTTGGTTGAGAAGGATTGCTATGGACCAAAGATGCTCTTGCATAAGCTTGATAGTCATTATTAGAGTGATCATGATAGCGATGATACATACAAACAGAAAGAGTTAGAATATGTTGGCTACATTTATTTTTGTGTTTACGTCTAGTAATCACCTTAGCATGAAGAAGTTTAGGAAAAATAATTTCTTAATTAAAAGTGAATGTAGGGGAAGTGTTAGATGATGAAGGAGAGGAAGCAGACAAAGAAGGGGACTCAAAACCAAATGCTTCCATAGGTTTCCTACTATTCTCAACACTTTGTTGTTCAAATCCTAAATTATAATTTGAAGTGTTATTCATGATGGTGTTAATAGTAACTGTTTGTGTTTTCCTATAAGGGTTAGATCCTAGTCCAAAAGAGTGCTCATTCCCCTTGTTTCCTAGGGTAATTTTAATTCCTTGTTCATACTTACCACATTCATTCCCATTGAATGCATTTTTTTCTAATAAATGATAACTAGGGCCATAATGAGAAGCCATATCAGAAAGATATTATTGAGCCTTGTTAGTCACTATGTCATCAAAACCAAGTTTGATAGATGCATTAGGAGTGGAAGCAGTGAAAAAAATGTTACTAATCTCATTAGAAAGAGGAGTTGTTTTGAATTCTTTGTTAGATTTAGATTGCATAAATTGAAGGTCTGAAACTTTATATTCTTCAATAAAATTTTGTGTGAAATCTAATGATCCCCAATCGTCACCTGAAAGAGAACTATAGGAAGGAGGATCCTCTTGAGATTGAGAATCAGTTTTAGAATTAGGCTCTTGTGTTTCTTTGATACACTCAAAGGTTTTAATGGATTCCATGTTTAAATAATTATTCAATCTATCATCCCCGTGAAGAGTGTACATCACATTGTTATAAAGGAATTTGACTTTTTGATGAAGAGTTGAAGGAACAACATGCATAGTATGTAACCAAGGTCTACCCAAAAGAAAATTGTAATTAAGAGGTCCAGGTATCACATGAATAGGTGTATCTAGAATAACCATACCTACTTTAATAGTTAAACTGATGATTCCTAATGTTTACTTAGAAATATTATCAAAGCCACAAATAGGAATATTATAAGGTTTAAGGGTTGAGATATCAACTTTGATTTCTTTCAACATGTCCATACTACAAACATTTATCCTGGACCCATTATCAATTAATATCCTATAAATGAGATTATCATTGATGAGGAAAGCTACCATAAGACCATCATATAGACTTTGAACTTCTTTAGGACGTAAATCATCTTGAGTAAACACTATTTGAGGTGAGACAGGGGTAGCATGCATGCACTACAAAAAGGAATTAATGTTATTTGGATTGGGAGGTGGACTTGGAAGAGTGGTTAAATATTTTTTGAAGGTTGTTGGAATTTTTGGAATAACTTAGGAAAGTCATGTACTGAGAGGAGAAGGGTGAATTAGTACCCTTAAAAATTTTAGCCATACACACTAATCAATTACCGAGTTGAATATATTGCATAAAATGAACATAAAGTAAATCACTCAAATCATAAAATTTGCAACACATAACACAGATATTTTGGTCACGTAGAAATCCTTTGTTAGAGGAAAAAACTGTGGTGGTGATGACACCTCCAATCCTTCACTAATGAAGTAAAAAGCTTTCTTGGTTAGAGCTACAATGTTAGCTACTTCTAGTATCTTACCTTGTTAGGAGTAATATACTCAGTTAATAGTACAAAAGACTTATTCAGTCTACCTTGTTAAAGGATTTAACAATCTCTAATTTGAGAGATGTACCTTGTAAAAGGATTTATAAAATATAAAGACCTATTAGGCCTACCCACAAATGGGATTTTTACTTCTTTGATTACAAAGAAATTTAGTACAAAACTGTCTGATAAGAATGCATCATTCAAATGTTGTCCAGACTCATTATGCTCACTAACTTTGTTACCTTGTTCTGCACTCGGTAGCTTAGTATCATAAGTTGTGCTTCATTCTGCATACCTCTCCTTTGATTCTCTTTGAAACATCTTCATCAACTCTTCAGCTTTAGTAACAACAACATCATTATCAACATCAACAACAAAAACAACAATATCAACATGCTCGTTCTTTAAATTGATCTCTTATATAATTTTCAGGCGGTTAATACTGACTTAGGCGGTTAACCAGATCTAGGGCAACATGAATCAATGGTGGAGATTAATTGGTTAAGCTTTGGATACATATCCAATTTTGTATTCCTACTAAAAATTCATTGGTGGATGTGCCTCATGATCATGTCCAATCATGTGTTTGGAGTCCCAATGACTCTACTAATGCTTGCCTTGAATTTTGTTCCATACATCCTGTTCGGTGTCCAAATTTAATGTATCTATTTTCAAATGAAATATTGGCTCTGTAATATTTGGTAACATGCTTGTGCTTACTCAATAAATCTATGCTCTCTTATCGATGTCTATGAGTGCTCAGTAATTATCTTTGCACGATTCAATATATATAGCTTTCTTGGTGCTTGATAACTGCTCGGTGCTTGGTGGATATCTCAGTTGCCTTTATTGAATGTGTCTCCTTCATTATATGAGTTCCTTGCCTCGATTACATTCACCGATATATGAATTTGTAGAAAACTAATGACAACAAAATCTCTTGAGGAGTAACAATCTCCCCCTTTGACATTAGTTTGGCATTTTGTGAAAATCTTCAAAGTCATCAAAATTTTCAAAACTTTAGAAATACTTATGAATCCCCCTTTGATAATTCTCCTCAAAACTTTTACAACTTATATATCCCTTATGTAAACATACATATCTATATGTACATATCAAACTATCCTTATATATCCCCCTATGTACATAATTCTCCATATATATCCCCCTTTTTTGACGAACATGCCAAAACAATACTTACTTATTCTTATCTTCCAGAGATATCCAGTCAAAAAGGTGTTTAAACTTAGTCTTTGCATCAGCTAGGGCTTGTTCTCATGTATCCTTTAGTATTTGAATAACAACAATTTGTGTAGCAACATTAGCTGCCATACCAGTAATAGTATCCAATGAACTACAATCAGGAGAAGCAACTAAATCTTTAGCTTTCTTCAAATGATTCTGCATTGACTCCAAGTGGAGAATAAGAGTTGCTTGCATATCAAGGAGTTCCATCATTAGTGTATATTCTTCATTTCTTAGCCATTTCTTCCTTCCCATTAAATATTTGACCTTTGAGTGATAGGAATGTAGAGATCCAGGATTGGTTGATATGTTCTTCAGTTGCTCAGTTAGCTCTTGTTCAAGGGATTCCTCCTTTTCCTTGATTACCTTAATGAATAGTGAAATGGAACAAAATTTCTAAAATAAGAAAAGAATATCTGACAACTTTATCTCTATATTAGTGCATGCTTCAGAAAGAGATAGCTTCTCAAGTGTAATATTATTCAAAATCTCTTCTAAATTTTTTTGTTCCATTCTCTTCTGATGAATTTTCATCATGTTTTTATTGTGTCTTTGTTCAGTTTACACACTTGTTGAATTAAATCTGCTACTTGATTAAGAATACTTGCCTCCTTATTTATAGTAGCATCTAACACAATCTCATGTAGTACTTTTTTGACAGCTTCTAGTAGAGTGTTTTCTTTCTTCTTCTAAAATGATCTATTTTGGATGAACTTAAATCTCACCAATTCTGCATACTCTTTCATTTCATTAGGGTCCATAGTGTCGTGAAATCGAATCTGGTTCCACACAATCTCAAGTCAATGAGTGGGGTTAGTAGCACCGATTTGTGATGGGGGAAATCAATCAAATAACTACTAAGAACAAAACTAAGAACAATAAAATAACAAGCAATAAATGAGGTACACAAATGAATGCAAACCAACAAGGCTCAAATCTTCTATTGTACTCTCTACTCTTGAAATGTTGTTTGTGTGATGCTCAGTATTGGTGTGGGAAACATCTATGACTTGGTAACATCAAGAATATGATATTGAATGCTTTGTTCGCAAGAAGGCTTGATGCTTGAACCAATTTGACAGAGTAATGGCGCACGTGAGCTTGAAATCCTGGATGTTTGATCACAAGAAGGCTTGATGCTTGAACCAATTTGACAGAGTAATGGTGCACGTAAGCTTGAAATCCTAGATCCTTCAAATGGTTATGAATGGTTTATTATATAGAAAATGAGAATGATATGAACGGTTGAGATCAATCCCAGAGATAGGAGGATGAACAATTGAGATCAAAGGGAACTAGAGAAGTCATCAGTAAACTCCACCTCTTCAACTGGGAGAGAGGAGATAGAAATTGGTCAACTGAGCAGATAATTATGAGTTACCTTTAGAACTGAAGAGGTAATTTGGAGTTACCTTTTTTAACTGAAGAGGTGGGTGGAGTAACCCATGTAATCAGAGATCTAATTAAGAGTTATCTTTTTGAACACCAAGAAAGGATTTAATTGAATATTTAGTTCATTTTTATAATTAAAGTATTCAACATGTGAGGAAATTGAATTCTTTTTGCATTTAGAATTGAGTTGTTGAATGAAATTAAATTGATTTAATTAAAATTAATTTAATTAGAAGAATTAATTAATAAGTTTAAATATTTAATTTTAAACTTTAGGAAATTGAATTTAATTAATTAATAAAGATTAATCAATTAAGGTTAATTAATTAAATAAAATTAATTATTTAATTAATTTTGGGGATTTGATTAAATGATTTGGGGAATGAATTTAGAAGGAAATAGATGATTAATTAATGATTAAAAACCCATTAATTAATAGATGAAAATTAGTGTTTTTAATATAAAGTTGCAGGTCTGTCCATTTTAGGGTGTGTATAGGACACAAACATTACATCACAAAAAATTGAGGCTATGTTAGAAAAGCATGCTGACAAAAGAGCCAAAAGATATGGGATTTATGAAGAGGTTAAAGAGGAGAAAAAAATAAAGCTTAATACCTAAATTCCAAAAGAGGACATACAAAATGGATAAGAAATTGTCAAAGGATCTCGAAGTTGATGAAGGAACATATGAGGATGGACCCTATGACACAAAATGGAAAGAGTCACTAGCAATTAAGGCCTCACCAAGTACTAAGACTACCAGACCAAACACATGGTCCTCAACTACACCGAGAGAAAAAGGAAATCAAAAGTAGAACCAAAAGGTAAAACATACGTGAGAAGTAAGAAAGCTACAATTCAGACAAGGAGGAAACTGAATTTAGATGAAAAAAGTGAGACCGAGACTGAAGACCTAAGAAAAAATAAGAATATAAGCTCAGGTCGATTGAAAATGACTCTAGATGAGTCACTTGAGTTACTTAAGAAGAATGGAGGAGTTGCAGGAGTCAGATACATGAAGTATAACAACCAAAATGAAGAAGATAAAACCAAAATAGAAGAGGCAGTTGTTTTCACTTTGCACAAGTTTAATCTTACACCGACTAGTTGTTAACCATCTACCTACTAAATTATATAGAAAAATTAATGCTAGATGGAAGTATGCATCCAACATTGAGAAGAAAATGAGGGAAAGATCCCTAATTCTAGGTCAACCCACAATGTTTGTAACTAAGATAGATGAGAAAATGAAGACCTACTCTAACCATTTTCTTATTAAATGTAGATCCTTAAGGATCATGCTTGGAGAGTTAGAGAAAGTACAAAATGAGACCAATGACTAATGGAGAAAAATTCTCTATATATACATGGAAGATGAGACAAGAAAAGATCAAGATACCGAAGAACAAGGTAAGGACAATCCTATTGATCTTACATTGGATAAAGATGAAAAATTGATTGAAGATATTACAGAGGAGGACCCTTCCACAAAAATTGCCAAAGATGAAGATGTAATGATAAAAACGGAAATAGAGACTGAACAAATGGATAATGTTGATTTTGCCGATGCAAAACTATTAGAGGTAGTTCTAGAACAAGTCAACGAGTATTTGGATGTTGATATTGGAATGTCTAATGTTGCAACTGATACTGAGGAGAAAGGCACCAAACTGCCTAAGGAAAAAGAACAAGGAGAAACCGAGGAGCCTAAGGCCACCGAGCCCCACATAGAATAGAACACCGAGGCACCTTCTACTAAGAACCCCACACGACAACGAGAGAAGGTCAGTGAACTTCCCAAGGATCATTTTCAACCAATTCATTCTCAATATCCTCATCTAGATTAACCATTATAGGTTTGATGGTATTTTGTACTTTCCCCCTTGGCAAATCTAAATTCCCATTCTCCTAATTGCAACTGTTATTGCATCATCCTTCCCTTCTAAGAACTCGCTCCAACATCTCTTATATATGCATGTATGGCTCCTTCAACTTCCTCAAATCATTCCAAGCACTCTTTGCTTGTGCAAAGGGTTCCCTCTTTCTTGTTCTTGGAATATCCCAAACAAATGACCTTCGCTGGCTCTACCTATTTCTACCCTTCCATTTTTGTCACCCATCGCTATTCCTCCAAATTGACCTATCTGAATTTCCCTACCATCTCATTGCTTTGCCAGTAGTCGGTATCCCCCCTTAGCAAAAACCTCCCTTGAACTACATCAACAAAATTGTTTTTAGATCCCCTAAAAATCCTATGTGCAAGAGGACAATGCAACATCAACATCACACATAAATAAATGAACAATATTGAATAATAAAATTTTAGGACATGCATTTTTAAAATATTAATTAACTATAAAAGCATTGCATTTCAGACATGGATGGAAAAGTTGAAAGGACATCCACCACTTGGAAAGTGGTGTGTTTTGCATTAATCTTTTGCATCAATCACATATCTAACGGTGGATAGTTTATGTTCTTTGCTTGCCCCAAAAGGAAACCCTATTTTACGAGGACATTGTATTATGGTTGTGTATTGTGATGTATTCTAAGAGTTTGATAGTACTTGGGTTGTCTGTGGATCTTCGTTGGTGATACTTCTATGAGAAGCTTGCTCTGCAAGTATAACCTATTATCGATTTCAAAATAATATATTGGTCATATTTTGCATTGTGGGGTTTTTCTACCAAAAGGGTTTTCCCCACGCAAATCATTGTGTCATGGTATGCATTTATGTTTATTTTTGTTAAGTTTTTGTACTTGTTGTAAAGATCTGAAAAGCTTTGCATAACCCTCCTCTCAAGGTTAGTGTAGGGAGTTGTTCTTGGATCTTTGTCGATTATACTTCTATGAGAAACTTTCTCTACAGGTATAATCTATTATTGATTACAAAATAATATATTGGTCAGCTTTTGCATTGTGGGGTTTTTCTACCAAAAAGGTTTTCCCCACGCAAATCATTGTGTCGCGGTATGCATTTATGTTTATTTTTGTTAAGTTTTTGTACTTGTTATAAAAATTTGAAAAGATTTTATAACCCTCCTCTCAAGGTTAGTGTTGGGAGTTGTTTTGCTACCTTAACTTCCTTACAAAGAAGTAGTAAACATTGTACCCAAAACCACTTTTCCACCATCTACTACTAGTCCTCTCCTTTATCCACCATCTCCTTCTAATTTAATATCTCTTTGACCAATACCTTTTTAACAATTCAATAGACTTGCAAAATTATACTAACAAATTATATGTAACGCCCCAAGCTATACACCTAAGACATTAGCTTGCTTCTTGTTTTCTCATTGTCATTCTAATGGCTTCAAAACTAGTTTATGATTTTAAGGCCTTATTGTGGAGATTAACTCGCATTAGGCTCTCTTAAAGCTTTACATAAATATTTAAATTGTTTACCTTTAAGCCATATGTTTGAAACATCTATTAAAAATCTAGACAAGAAATTAAGACTATTAACAATTGATAAAAATAAATCGCTCAAAAACTTCAACTTTTCTCTACTTATCAAAACATTCAAACTTTTCAATAATAAAATTACTAATATTGATCATTAATAAATATAAAACTTTTACATTTTAAAAGAATAAATAAAAAAATATGAATATTTATTTTGATTAGTATTTAAAATTTGTTAAAAATTAACATATTTCACAATTTTCCAAATATTTTTTTATGGAAAAAATAATTCATCGTTTTGAGCTAAGAGCTTAGAATGAAGTGTATCTCTTTGACATTGTTTGCATTTGTTTTGAGTCTTTATTATCTAATCAATTTGCATTTGGATAGACATTGCATGTGATATAATTAAAAACTATACAAGTCAAAAGAATCTTCCCATTTTCTCTATTATATAATTTCTTCTTTTTATTACTATTTCGTCTTGTGTGTTGTACAATCATTCCGTTAAAACGTGGGAATTCAGCATTGACGTTGACGTGTCATGAGATGTACACGTGGGATCGGTGCAACGGCAAAATCAGTCCATTATGATATGCCCTTTTATTCCATGTGTGTGGAAATTGATTTGAGTGCTTTCACACACTTGTTGGAAATGGTGTATTTTGTAATGGAGATGGTGACAAGGCATGGAAACATGGATGTGAAAGCTGAAATGACATCCACCACTTCAAAAGTGATGTGTTTTGCATAATTATAGTGTTAATTTTTAAAAAATAATAAGTTTGGATTATATAGAATATATTGGTATCTTTTTGTTTTTCATATAGTGAAATAATTTAAATTTATAGTTGGTTTTTTTGAACGAAGTTGTTATTAATAAAGGAAACTAGTCAAAGTTTATTAAAGTTGTTTAGAAGTATCATATTAATTTCATGTAATTGTTAGACAATTTGTTTGTTTAATGAGTGTTCTAGTGGCTATATTTGATTTCATTTCAATCAAAATCTTATCTTGACAACTGATTTTAGAGTTTTTAAACATGTTTTAAAAAACTATGAGATAATAGATATACTATTTCTATACACCGTGATAGTGATCAATGTTACTTCTATAAATGTTAAAAGATAATGTACAAATACATCTTGAAGCAATCTCAATCACAACTTGAAAGGACTTTCATTTAAATGGACTTATTTAAAATGAATTATATATATATAAAGGAAACTAGTTTATTAAAGTTGTTTAGACGTATCATATTATTTTCCTGTAATTGTTAGACAATTTGGTTGTTTAATGAGTGCTACTAGTGGCTATATTTGATTTGATTTCAATCAAAATCTCACCTTGACATATGATTTTAGACTTTTTAAACATGTTTTAAAAAACTAGGAGATAAGAGATATACTATTTCTATACTCTATGATAGTGAGCAATGTTACTTCTATAGATGTTAAAAGATAATGTACAATTACATTTTGAAGCAATCTCAATCACAACTTGAAAGAACTTTCATTTAAATGGACTTATTTAAAATGAATTATATATACATAAATAAAACTAGTTTATTAAAGTTGTGTAGATGTATCATATTAATTTCATGTAATTGTTCGACAATTTGTTTGTTTAATGAGTGCTACTAGTGGCTATATTTGATTTCATTTCAATCAAAATTGGTGCAGGAGCACCCCCAAATTCATCCACCATAAGCACATCAGAGGACCCAAGAACAAAGGGTTGGGGTATTGATTGGGTCTTGGATCCAATGTCATCAATAAGTCCTAAATTGTAAGACAAGGGGACACTGGGTGATGTTATAAACCTAGTTGTCTACCTTAGTCAATTTGGACAATATTGGGTAGATTAGGCTAGAATAGTCTAGGGAACCTAGTGAAGGGTAGAAATGTTAATTTAACCCTTCTAAGGTCTCCTATGGAGTCTAAACACAAAACTTTGCAAGTTTACTCACATTAGACATCTTTTGTTAAAAGTTGTCAATTGTTGTTAAAGTTGTCAATGTTGCATAATGCAACTTTTTGTCAAAAAGTGCAACTTTTGAATCCCAACGTTCACAACCACTTTTGTCGGTTGGAACTACTTGGGAAATATATAAAAAGGTTGAAAAACCTTACTCCATGGTTGGACTGAATCAATTGTAAATTTTTGATAGTGAAATCAATAAAATTCAACTATTTTCTGTATTTTCAACTTATTTTTTGAGTTGTACAGATCTATACGGATCCCAATGCACCACTGAAGGATTCCAAAATTTGTTCCTGTTTATAAGGTGAATGTTACAATTGGTTTGAAGGTTGGAAGTGTAGAGGATCGAAAGTTATCTAATTTTGACTGTCCACTAGTCACAAGAAGACCCTAACTAGGGTTTCAAGAAAAAATTCCTCTTTCCCAGAGAATCCACCATGGGAAAAATCCATGCCTTGGTGGAGAGAAAGGAGGGAGGATGTAATTTAATAATTTTGACGTCTTAGATCAGGAGGCAGTTGATGGAGGGAGGAAATATTAAAACCTATGGACAGGCATCTAGATGTGACTGTCCATAATTTGGTTTTTGAAGCACAACTAGGGCTAGGGGTGGAATGAAGACCTAAATCCTTGGATTTAGTAGTTTTGTGTGATCCCAAAAGTGTTCCGATTGGAAGGATTGGAAAGTGAATCAGACTTGAGGTACTTGCTTTGTAAAAGTGGCCTAATTGCTCAATTAAGCCTAGGAGAGAATTGTGAACAACATGAGTTAGGAGATTGGTCAAGAGTCCTAGCTTGGAGGGTGTTGTTGGTGAGTGAATTGAAAATTTTTAGGGTGGTTAATACTTTCTTTGGTGGATTTCCATGTGATTTTCCTTCATTTATCCATTGTTGCTCCTTGTAGCCCTATAGTGGGTTAAGTGTCCAAATTGAGTCTCAGAGTTGAGTAAGTTTGGTATATGTCTTTTATTACATCTAAATAAGGTGTCTAACCTTTTAGAACCCCTATTAAATCCCTAGATTGATTGGTTTTAAGTTGTGGCTTAAGAATAACCTAAGGGTAGTAGAGATTAGGAATTAGATCTAGTCTTGTATGTGGGTTTTGGGAACTCTAGTGGAGTCCTAAACTATATGCTGTTGGGAAGGTATCTGGAATCTTTATGGAACTATTTGGTATAGTTTGGGGCTCTTCTCCAAGTGGTATTAGAGAAACTAGTAGATCTTTGGTGGAAGACAAGTTGCAACCATGTCGGATGGTGGAGAAGACAGTGAACTTCCTAATAGGATGACCAATGCAAAATTGTTGAGAGTGGTGAAAGAACATGATGTGGAAAGGAAGTTGATGAGGTAGGAAATGGGAAGACACAAGGAAAAAGTCAAGAGAGGGAGTGGTGGAAACTCTGGAGTTTAAGATGAGGGGTGTGATGAAGAGACCCCTTGGTAGGAGGATGCAGAAGAAGTCCCTACAGAACAAAGGCTTCTCCTGAAGACTTTAAAATCCATGGAGAGAAGGACCATGGACAGTAAACTTGATCTACATGTCTATAGTGGGAAGATGGATCCAGAAGAAGTCATGGATTGGGTTGATGCACTCACTAGTTTCTTTTACTGTGAGGAGATACCAAAGCATCAGAAGGTTAAGATAGCAAAGTCCAAGTTGAGGGGATCTGCCCTAACTTGGTGGAACTTCACTCAAGCAGAGAGGGTGAAGATGGAAAAGAATCCAGTAAGCACTTGGAAGAAGATGGTGACCTTGGTGAAGGAAGCCTATGTTGCTGAAGACTATGAAGTTCAACGTTATAGGAAGAGACAAAGTTTAAGGCATAAGGAGATGGATATCTCAAGTTATACTGAAGAATTCCATAAAATTACCATGAAATCTAAGTTGGGGGAACCAGAGAGTGTCAAACTTTCTAGGTATATGCAAGGGATAAGGATAAACATCCAAGATGAACTAAGTTTATGTTCCCCTACTACTGTCCAAAAGTGCTATCAATTAGCACTGAAAGTTGAGTAAAATATCAAGGGGAAGCAAGAACAAAGTGGAAGAGGTAGAGGCTAGAGAGACTTTGGAAGTAGAGGAAGAGAGACAAACAGTGGGAGTGGACAAAATCCTAGGAACTTTGGAGAAATCAGTCAAGAGAACTCTTTTGGAGGAAGAAGTTCTAGAGGATCCTGTAGAGGGAGAAGAGGAGATTCAAGGGGAAGGTTTGGAGGAATAAGTTCAAGACATCCAAGGTGTTACAGATAAAACCAACAAGGGCACTTAGCATCCAAGTGTCCAGAGAAGGCAAGTAATCAGGTAGAGAGAAGGGCAAACATGGTTAGAGAAGAAGAAAACCAAGGAGACAATACACATGGGTCTTATGCACCACATGACGAAGGAGAAGTCCTCATGATGAGGAGGACATTTTTGAAGGATCCAGGAACTCAAGAACCCCCTCAGAGGAAGATTCTATTTAGGACCACCTGCAAATTGGGAGACAAAGTCTGCAAGATGGTGATTGACAGTGGGTTTACATACAACTTGGTGTTAGAAGAAGAAGTAAAGAAAATAAAGTTGAGAAGGGTGCCACATCCAAACCCTTACAAGGTGTCATGGATCACAAAGAACCAACAGATTGTCATAGAAGAGAAAGCATGGGTGGAGTTACAACTTGGAAAGTACAAGGAAAAGGTTCTCTATGACATTGTTCCCATGGATTCCTGTCATTTGCTACTTGGGAGGCCTTGCAAATATTATGTTGAGGCTCACCATGATGGAATATTGAACACCTATTCAATCAACTACAAAGGAGAAAATGTAACTTTCTTACCCTTGTCTGATTCTACAGAAGAACAAAAAGATCCTAAATTTTTATTTGTAGGAGAAAAAGAGTTTTTGAAAACTTTGAAAGAAGAAAAGACCCTTGCTATGCCCTAGTCATTTTACCTAAGGATGACAAACCTAAGAAGGTTGATAAGGAAGTGAAACCCCTAATAAGATTAGGCCCTAAGGAAGTAGAAGAACTACTTGAACAATACAAAGACATTATAACAAAGGATTCGCTAAATGAATTACCCTCGATCAGATATATAAGCCACACTATAGACTTGATTCCAGGAGAAACTGTACCAAAAAAGGCAGCATATAAGTTGACCCCAAATAAAAATAAGGAGATGGAAAGATAGATCCAAGAACTCCTAGATAAGGGATTGATAACAAAAATTATTAGTCCTTGTGCAGTACTTGATCTTTTGGCTCCTAAGAAGGAAGGCACATAAAGATTGTGCACTAATTCTAGATAGAGCAATAAATATAATCACAATTAGGTATAGGTTTCCTATGCCTAGGATAGAGGATCTATTAGATCATTTAGGAGGTGAAAGGTACTATTCCAAGGTGGATTTAAAAAGTGGCTACCACCAAATTAGGATTAGGGCTAGTGATGAATGGAAAACTACCTTTAAAACCAATTAAGGCTTCTATGAGTGGAGAGTGATGCCCTTTGGCTTGTCAAATGATCCTAGCACATTCATGAGGCTCGTGAAGGAAGTGCTCAAACAATTCCTTGGAAAATTTGTCATAGTGTACCTTGATGACATCCTTATTTTTAGCAAGAATAAGGAGGAACATTTGGAACATCTTAACTTGGTCCTAAAGAGATTGCATGAATAGAAGCTTTTTATAAATTTGAAGAAATATGTTTTTATGCAGGAAGAGCTTGTGTATTTGGGATTTGTGATCTCAGGAGGGAACACCAAAATGGACCCTAAGAAGGTACAAGCCATCTTGAATTGGCGTTCTCCTAGGACCGTGACAAAAGTTAGGAGTTTCCATGGACTTGCATCTTTTTACAGAATGTTCATTAGGAATTTCAATCAGTTGTGTGCTCCTAGCCTTGAAACCATTGGACAAAGGTGCATGTTTGTGTGGAACAAAGATGCAGAAGAATCCTTCCAAATGCTGAAGCAAAAGGTAATGGAGAAACCTATCCTAGTGTTTCCTGATTTTCAAAAGATATTTACTATTGAATGTGATGCTTCTAACCTAGCTATAGGGGCTGTCTTGAGCCAAGAAGGAAGTCATATAGCCTTTTTCAGTGAGAAACTGAATGAAGCAAATAGGAAATATTCCTCTTATGACTTGGAACTATATGCCTTAGTCTAGTCATTGAATAAATGGAGGCATTACCTCCTGCCAAAAGAATTTGTCTTCTTCACAAACAACCAAGCATTGAGTTTCTTAAACAGACAAGAGAAACTAAGCCACAAACATATGAAATGGGTGAATCAATAAAAGCCTACACCTTTTCAATAAAACACAAGAATGGAGTTGACAATAAGGTGGCAGGTGCATTGAGTAGAAGGACTCTAACAGTGCAAGAAATCCAACTTCAAAGTGTAGGAATTGATTCATTGAAGGATATGTATAAGGATGATGATGATTTTAGTGTCATTTATAAAGTATGTTATGACTTTTCTGAGGCTTATCATGTTGAGTATGAAAATTACTTGATCCAAAATGGTCTACTGTTCAAAGGACACCAGTTATGCATCCCAAAGTGTTCAATGAGGGAGAACATCATTAGGGAGAAGCATGTAGGCAACATGGGAGGACATTTTGGTTTGGATAAGACTTTGGAACATGTAAGAAGGTTCTTTTAATGGCCAAAACTTCAGACTGAAGTAAGGAGGATTGTGAAGATATGCACCATTTGTCACAAGGCCAAGGAAACATCTACAAATGTAGGGTTGTATCAACCACTACCTATCCCTACAAGGCCTTGGGAGAGTTACAACATGGACTTTGTGACTGGAATACCTAGAACAAAAAAGGGGTATGATAGAATCTATGTGGTAGTGGACAACTTTAGTAAAATGGCCTGCTTCATCCCTTGTAAAAGTAAAAATGATGCATCATCTATAGAAAACCTATTCTTTAAGGAAACTGTGAGGATACATGGCTTACCTCAAACCATTCTCTCTGATAGAGATGTAAATTTTATTGGTCACTTTTGGAGGGCCTTATGGAATAGGTTAGGGACCAATCTAAGCTTTAGTTCTTCCTACTATCCACAAATAGATGGGTAGACATAAGTTGTCAACAAATCACTTGGCAACCTACTTAGGTGTCTGACAAAAAAGTATGGAGATAAGTGGGATTTAGTCCTACCCCAAGCAGAGTTTGATTTTAATGACTCGGTCAATAGAAGCACAAGGAAGAGCCCTTTTCAGATTGTCTATGGGAAAGTTCCAAGAGGCATCTTGGAACTCAGATAACTTCCACCAAACCCTCTATTCAGTGCTCATGGAGAAGAGTTTGTAGAGAGTATGAAATAAATTCATGACTCAGTGAGATTGGCACTTGAGAAGAGTGCAGACAAGTATAAACAAGCCAAGGACAAGAAGAGGAGAGATGTCCAGTTATAGGTTGGAGACTTGGTGTGGGCATATTTGAAGAAGGAAAGATTGCCTAAGGGCAAGCACACTAAACTACTCATGAAGAAAGTAGGACCCTTTCTAGTATTGAAGAAGCATGGGTTCAATGCATATGAGATTGAACTACCCTCACACATTGGTATCTCCCCTATATTCAATATTTTTGATCTAACCCAATATAAAGGTTATGTGAATGCAAGTTCTGAAGTACAGGTTGTAGAGCTTGAAGAAGATGTTGCAGGTATACCCTCTCATGTACCAAAGAAGCTTGAGAAGATCTTGGACACAAAGATCATCAAACAAAAAAGAAAAAATGTTTATAAGAAATATTTGGTCAAGTGGAAAGGAAATCCCAAGGAATAATCTATATGGATGGATGAGCAAGAAATTCTGAGGCATGGCTCCAGTTTAGAGGACCTCATCTCAAGAGGACTTGAGATCAATGCACCCCCGGAGTATGGTGCAGGAGCACCCCCAAATTCATCCACCATAAGCACATTAGAGGACCCAAGAACAAAGTGTTAGGGTATTTATTGGGTCTTGGATCCAATTTCATCAATAATTCCTAAATTGTAAGACAAGGGGACACTAGGTGATGTTATAAACCTAGTTGTCTACGTTAGTCAATTTGGACAATATTGGGTAGATTAGGCTAGAATAGTCTAGGGAACCTAATGAAGGGTAGAAATGTTAATTTAAACCTTCTAAGGTCTCCTATGGATTCTAAACACAAAAATTTTCAAGTTTATTCACATTAGACATCTTTTGTTAAAAGTTGTCAAATGTTGTCAAAGTTGTCAATGTTGCATAATGCAAGTTTTTGTCAAGAAGTGCAACTTTTGAATCCCAATGTTCACAACCACTTTTTTCAGTTGGAAATACTTGGTAAATGTATCAAAAGGTTAAAAAAACTTACTCCATGGTTGGAGTGAATCAATTGTAAAGTTTTGATAGTGAAATCAATAAAATTCAATTATTTTTCCTGTATTTTCAACTATTTTTCTGAGTTGTACAGATCTGTACGTATCCCAATGCACCACTAAAGGATTCCAAAAAATTCTCATATGTATTAGGTGAATTTTTAAAGTGTTTTTAAGGTTGGAAGTGTAGAGGATTGGAATTTATCTAATTTTGACTGTCTACTGGTCACAGGAAGACCTTAACTAGGGTTTCAAGATAAAATTCCTCTTTCCCAGAGACTCCACCATGGTAAAAATATAAACCTTGGTGGAGAGAAAGGAGGGAGGATTTAATTTAATAATTTTGAGTTCTTAGATCAGAAGGCAATCGATGAAGGGAGGAAACATTAAAACCTCTGGACAGGCATCTAAATCTGACTATCCAAAATTTGGTTTTTGAAGCACAACTAGGGATAGGGATGGAATGAAGGCATAAATACTTGGATTTAGTAGTTTTATGTGATCCCATAAGTGTTCCAATTGGAATTATTGTAAATTGAATCGAACTTGAGGTACTTTATTTGGAAAAGTGGCCTAATTGCTCAATTAAGCCTAGGAGAGAATTGTGAACAACAGGAGTTAGGAGATTGATCAAGAGTCCTGGCTTGGAGGGTGTTGTTGGTGAGTGGATTGACACATTTTAGGGTGTTTGAGACTTTCTTTGGTGGAGTTCCATGTGATTTTCCTTCATTTATCCATTGATTCTCCTTGTAGCCCTATAGTGGGTTAAGTGTCCAAATTGAGTCTCAGAGTTGAGTAAGTGGGGGATTTGTCTTTTATAACATATAACTAAGGTGTCTAACCTTTTAGAACCCATATTTCATCCCTGGAATGATTGGTTATAATTTGTGGCTTAAGAATACCCTAAGGGTAGTGAAGACAAGGACGTGGATCTAGTCTTGTATGTGGGTTTTGGGAACTCTAGTGGAGTCCTAGACTATATGGTGTTGGGAACCTTTGTGGAATTGTTTTTTATATTTTGGGGCTTTGATCCAGAAATATTTTACCTTCACATATGATTTTAGAGTTTTTAAACATGTTTTTAAAAACTAGGAGATACGAGATATACTATTTCTATACTCTATGATAGTGATCAATGTAACTTCTATAGATGCTAAAAGATAATGTACAATTACATATTGAAGCAATCTCAATCACAAATTGAAAGGACTTTCATTTAAATGGACTTATTTAAGATGAATTGTGTGTGTGTGTGTGTGTGCACGTGCGCGCGCGTGCACATGTGTGTCTCTCTATGTCTGTACATATACACATACACATACACATACACATACACACATATACACATATGCATATACACACACATACATATATATATATATATACATATCTCTGTGTGTGTGTGTGTGTGTGTGTGGGCGTGCGCATGTGAACACATACACACACATACATATATACATATACATATATGTATATACATATATACATAGATACACACANNNNATATATATATATATATCTGTGTGTGTGTGTGCGCACGTGCATGTGAGCCCACACACACACACACACACACACACACACACACACACAAAATGAAACAAAGAAAACATAGATATATAGAAAAGAGAAGCAAATACACTCCTATAAATAAGAATAAAATCTGGCAAGAGCTAGATCAAAATATCATATCAGTACAAGAAATTGAACGTGAACATCAATGTAAATAGCAAGACATCAGAACAGGTTTACACTTTGAGCATGACAACAAGAGATGAAATGCAATCTCAGTCACATTAAAAAACCTTTATTTTCAATTTGACTTATTAAAATTGATTTTTTTTATCAAAATAAAGAAAATATAGATACATAGAAAAGAGCAGCAATTAGGCTTCGAGAAATAAGAAGATAATCCAATATATTACAGTACTAAACAAATTGAACTTTAATGTCAATGTAGCACTATAATAGTACAATATATTTACACTTTAAGCATGACAAAAAGAAACAAAATCTAATAACATGAGTGTGTTCACAAAAGCAATTAAAGAGCTAGCATATATTTAAGAAAAAAAAATGAAATCTCTTAAATAAAAGATAAAATATTTGTTATTAAATTTACATTAAGTGATTCTAAAAATAAATTAAACAATGTGAAGTCAAAGAAAAGTAAAATAAAAATACCTTAAATAAATAGAATAAATTAAAGATATATGAAAAATGTAAATAAAACAATTTAAAAAAAATCTAGTGCCAAAGAAAAATAAATTTATTACAGATATCTTAAATTAATATATTTAAAAGATTTAGAGATATATTAATCTAGAGGCACCTATAATGAAATTGTTGTAAAAAGTAATAGGGACCTCAAGTTAATATCTTGGACGTCTTTTAGAAATGCGTATTTAAGATAATCTATTCTAATAGCCATGACAATGTGACAAGTAAAATGTTAATTTAATTGTGTTTATATAAAAATATTATATTCCTTTTCACAAAATAAAAAGTCTACTGCATTCAACATATAAACACAATTTTAAAAGAAAATTATTGAGATGTTCTCAATGTATCATGAATAGTGAAAGAAGTATAGGCTTAGATGGTAGCTAAGGTAATGATGGAGTTCATCGATGGGAAAAAACTACATCGATGGGTTTTCTTCCATATCCCTTTGATTAATCAATATTGGCTAGTAAGGGATTTTCTTACATACTGAGCCACCAGATGCAACCAAGGCATCATGTTACAAATGCTCTACTGGTGAGAGAAGATTGATTGAGAAAAAGAAGAGAAAAAAGAGGAAGCAAGTCGTTGATTTGATAAATCCAATCATCATACCAAAGGGAGACCCAAATATGATGAAGCCCAAAGAATTATGTATTTATGCTAAGGTTGTAGCTCAAAAGGCTGAACATGACAAGTTATTGGCAAAGAAGAAAAAGGTAGACGTCTTAGAATATGTAAAGGAAGTTTTCCAGGAAATTATTCCTAAAGTTACAATTGATGAATCTGAACCCCTACTAGACCAAGTTGGTAATTTCGTCCAACAGATCAAAGGACCAAACAAGGACATGACCAAATACATTTTAAAGATTCACAAGGAGTATATGGAGAAGAAGTTGATGGAAGATTTATTGAAAGAAACTGATGTTGACAAGGTAACTCTTTCTAAGTTATGTATAGATATTGAAAACAAACTCACATCCATCATAGAATTGTTTCAAAAGTTTTGTATTCTTTCAAAATTTACTGGTGAAATCAAGAAGAAAGAAGAAGATATTGAAAAAGAGTTGACTGAGTAGCTTAAGCAGCTAACTACCGATCCTGGAGCATTCCATACTTACTACTCAAAAATTCAAGAATTCATGGGAGTTCAACTTTCATTGAGAATGGAGGAGGATAATCTTAGATTGAAATTGCTTGAACTACAAACATTATTGATTCCTCATATCCAATCAATGTAGATACACCTAAAGAAAGCCAAAGACTTATTCGATTATTCAGATGTTAGCTCATTGGACAGTATTGTTGGCTTAGCAACAGATATTACCGAGTACATTGTTATACTTCAGAATCTCCAAGAGACATGGGAGACTGTATTTTCAGGGATATAACAGAGGTATAAACATATTTTTGAGAAATATGTATTACTTTTGGAGGTTTTTGTCAAAAAAGGGGGATAGTTAACTATGTATATGTATTCATAGTCAAAAACACACAAAAAAAAGTATATGTGTGGAAAATTTAAAAAATATATGCATAGAGTGTAACATCCAAGGGGGAGTTACAAATTTTGACGACTTTGAAATTTTTTGTCAAAAATGCCCAACTAATGCCAAAGGGGGAGATTGTTATCTCTATAAGATATATTTTGTTGTTATTAGTTTATGTCAAAGTCATAGAGTCAAGAAGAACCAGTTGGTGAAAGGAGTTAATTATATATTTGACTAGTTGGCAATTCACACCGAGCCAGTCAGTGAAGTCATACATAAGAGAGAAGTTGGTATAAGAAAAAAAGAGTTAAAGTCTATATACCAAGTGTCTACAGTTATCAAGTGTTACGGTACACCGAATACAATGGACACTGAGTGGATAATCATCGAGTACTGAAGTTCTTATAACCGAGTTAGACAGCAATTCATAATGCAATTAGATCACTTTTAATGATTTTGTCACAATGTTAATTACATTACTATAAGCATTTATACCAGTTTTCTACATGATGAACAATTCAAATGAATCAGAGTGAAGATCTAAGGCATAGATCAAGAGGCAAAAGAAAGTTTTCTAGTACCATTAAAAAAAAAAGTACCAAGGTAAAAGTGACATGGTTACCGAGCGGAAAAGAAGATCTAACGGTTAAGAATGGTTCACAACAACCTAACGCATAAGATTAAGAGGCATAAACTCTTATATATAATGGATGATTTAAAGAGAAGAAGATATACAAGAGAGGATGATATTGTTGAAGAAACTTGTTAAGAGTTACTATTATTGCTGAGAAAGTTAAAGGAGTTATTTGAAGAACAAAGAGTAGAGCAGAGAGTACCGAGTAGAAATTCAGTTACAACAGAGTAGAGCTGAGTAGTGTTACAATTCGAGATTGAGGTAGCACATATCAGAGCACATAGAGTCTAAACAACATTTTCATTTGATGCATTTTTATAGGTATTATTGAGTAATTGATACTATTGTATTGAGAACTTTAAATCCCAATATTGGGTAGATCTTAACCGATCTTATATTTTAAAAACCTTTAACATGGTACATCTCTAAATGTAGAGTTTGTAAAAATCCTCTAACCAAGTAGACCTAACAAGTCTTTTTATACTCTTGACTAGGTAGCTATCAAAATGGCTAAACATTGTAAGCTCTAACCGAGCACCATTTATACAAAAGTTAGTGAAGGTTGTGGGTGTCATCCCCATTACAGTTTTTTCCTCTAACCAAGGATTTTTGCGTTACCAAAATTATGGAGTTACGAGTTCTATTTCTTATTATCTTGATGTGATGTTTTATAAGCTTTATATTAATTTCATTTCAAAGTTATGAACTCTAGAAACAACAAGAAACAACATATGGTTTATAGGTAGTTTCAGTTATAAAGTTTTTAGTGGTACTGGTTCACCCCTCCCCTCTCAGTCCCAACTTTCCATAGTCATTCCAACAATTGGTATCAGAACTTCTACTCTTGAGTTAAAAGGTTTGACCACCTAAGAGCTAAATATATTAGTCATGGGAATTTTTAGGAAATTCAAAAGGATTGATGGCCTTGAATATGAGTTGGAAACTGAAAGAGATTTAATCATTGATCTGAAAAATAAACTTAAGAAATCTCTAAGGATTAGAAGGAAAATATATGATGAACTGAAGGTTACACAAGAACAAGCTGATACACTTGAGAAAACATCTGAAGGAAGTGTGACTGATAAGAGAACAAATGGATAAGAATGATTCACTTACTGAGTAGTTGGACCTAATGAAGATAGATCTTGAAACTAGCATGATAAGAATGGCTGAATTGATTGAAGAAAAAAGGACTGTTGAAGACAAAAAGAAAATGACAAAAGATGAAAAAAGACAATTTGAAATCAGGTTAACTAAGAAAGATAATGAGATTATGAGAATGACCCAAGCTCGCTATGATATGACTGACCAACTTTTGAATGCAAATCAAGATAACACAAGAAAGAAGTTTGAGAACCAAGCACTAAAAGCTGAGATTGAAAGAATGGATCAAAGACTAAAAGTTGAGAAGGATGCAAATGAAATACTAAAAAAAAATCAAGAAGCACTGAAATCTTTGGACCATCAATTCAAGAATCAAAAGAAAAGGAATGAAAAAATAGGAATTAGATTCAAAGAGAACAACACTACTGAGAAAGGAGAATCATCTAATGCACAGAAAGATGAAGGTACTACACCCCCACTGAAACAAAAGAAACCAAGTTGCAATTATTGTGGGAAGCATGGACACACTGCTAATGTCTACAGAAGTAGGAAAGGTAAAGCACTAAGTACACCTAAATTTGATGGTTATTTCTTTAGATGAAATAGGTATGGACATAAAGATTTTGAATGCAGAACTAATCTTGCTAACAAAACAAGGAAACCTAGGTTTGATGGTTACTGCAAAAAGTGTAATAAGTGTGGACACAAAGATGAAGAGTGTAGAAAAAAGAAAATAAATGACAAGTGGAAGCCTAAATGAGAGAATGCTAATACTAACTGAGTAGGAACATCTATACCTTGGGACTATAATACAAGAATTTCATGTTTATCCTGTGGAAGGTATGGACACATTGCTGCAAATTGCATGTTGATGCACAGAAGAAATAACCAAAGAGCATGGAGGAACCCCAGCATGGCATGTTTTCATTTTCATAAGGTAGGACACCTAGCAAGAAATTACAGATACCAAGGAGATACACTGACCGAAGATGAATCTACAGTGAAAACCCCAACTACTATTGATGAAATCAGAGAACAAATGAAAAAAAATTGGAGGAGAAAGACTCAGGATGATGGAACATCATTCAAAACTATAGATAGCACCATCTCTACCGAGTTGGTTGCACTGAGCTCCACCTAATTGGTGTGAGGTATGTAGGAAATGCATGCTTATTATAAATCTTACTTCAGTTCCTAAACATTAGAGTTGAGATCCATATCAGCATATTATGATGTATTTGGATAAGTTGTCAAAGTTTTGGATGAACATTGTTATATATGGCTATTTTGTTTTACTTGGTAAAGAAGAGTAACTATGTAGTCGATATAAAGGTAAAATGAGACTCGAAAAGCTTATTTATTGCAAATAAATTGAGCCATTGGAAACCCTAATCATGAGAAATCTATAAATAGGTCATCTTATTATTTATTTTGAACCTAACATTTTTGAAAGAGAATTGAGCATATTGTAGAGCGATTATTCCATCGAGAATTCAAGCGATTTCAAGGTAATTTTGAATCTTTGCAAGAACATTGAGATATATTTTTGAGATAACTGTTGTACACTAAGTTGTGTTTCTAAAATAGAGTATTAACAAGCATGCCCTGGTTTGTTCAATCGATACATTTCAAAGTGATCATGGCACCTAAGATGCAAACACCAGTTCTAGTGAAGAATGTAGAACCAGTGAACCCAAAATACAAGTTGCCCCTAGCTATAGCAACAAAAATTGACATAATAGGAGCATTCTCTTCAATACAACCATGATTTATTTTGATTGAAGATATCCATGCATTCATTCATTGAAAAATTTAATATCTATGAGAAGCCAAGATTGATGCTTCATTGAGTAAGTTTTGCGTGGATGGAAAAGTTAAGGATGAGCACACACATCTGGAAACAAAAGGATTGGTTCATGCTATACATTTACTAAGGGTATTCAAGCTAGAATGGGTTAGGATGGTACTCAATGGAGTACATGACCAGTTCATGTGGCTAGATGAACCGATTAAGATAACTAAGGATGTGTTGCACATCATCACTGGACTCCCTATCAGAGATAGATCCAAGGTGATTAAGAAGATTGACAAGGGTAAGCTCACCAAGCTAACCAAGGCAATGGGATGGTAGAGGAATGCAAATATCTACTTTGACAGACCCTAATTTAAGGTATAATTTTTTTATGACAATTATTCAATTGTGTATTGTCATTGATGTTTACACAATTATAGTGATGTTTACACAAATGTCTAATCCTATCCGAGCATAGTCAATTCATGCCAAGGACTCTCGGGCATTGAAGAAGACCAAAGTGATTTTCAGTTCTAACCGAGTTCACTTAGGCATTATAGTGTTGGTCGGGCGTTGAAGGATTTCAGTGTTGAATGAGTTAAACAGTTAGTGTCAGTCGACTAACAACAATTTACATTTTATGGTTAATTGGTTATATGCAGCCGACACACATGAGTTTAATTGATTATTTGGAAGGTTATTAAGGCTGACTTGACAAGGCTTATCATATATATAAGGTCAAGTTTGGATTGAGTAATAATATGTAAGAAAGAGAGATATGTGTCTATGAAATGAAGAGTGAAGGCAAAATCAGATGGGATTTTGATTGAGACAAAACACACAGAGCTACAATAGAATATCCAATCAGTGGGGATCAAGTAACTAAATATAGAAAAAATATCTGAATCAGAAAAGATAGTTTCTTATCAAAATACGTCAATCCATTGTTGCTCTCTAACAATTGTAGCAGAGATCAAAATATCTTAACAGAGTAGACTTAACTATATTTTGTAAATCCTCTCACATGGTGACATTTCTGCATTAAAGTGTTTAAAGACCTCTAACAAGGCCACTACTTATAGGGTGCTTAAATCCTCTAACAGGTGTTAGAATAGTTCCAAAGGATAACTGAGAGGGGGGGGTGAATCAGTTATCAGCCAATTTAATTCTTTTCCTTTATTAACTTCAGAATACAATAAAGTAAATGCACATTCAGATAACACAATAGACAACACAAAAATTTGGTTATGGGGAAACCAAATGGTAAAAACCCCGGTGGGAATTAATACCCACAATGAACTATACATGTTTATAATAATCCTTGTTAGAAGATCTTGCAACCCTATTAGGAGTTTTTCTTTATAATGCAATAAGTATAGTGACCTGGATAAGATTCTAACCCTGTTAGGAGTCTTTTACAAATAACCCAGTTAAGGGTGAGGACTCACTATCCAAAAGCTCACTGCTTTAATGGTGAAGGCTACAACCTTCTGAAGAAGTGATATGCACTATATTTGATGATGAACTATAGAGTAGACTTGTTGTCTTGATCATTTCCAGTGTATTGTAATCTTTCACTTCTTCTTCACATAGATCCTTGATGAATGAAACTCAACTGCTATTCTGCTCTACACTTTCCTGCATCTTTTCTTATCATTCACACTTAGCATTCCACAAATGACTTGCTATAAGTAGCTTCCTAAAGGTATAAGATCAAGGGACCTGTTATAAAACTCTTCATAACATCCTTGTCAGCTTTACTAATCACACAAGCATAATTACAACCGTGTAATATAAACTAAATAGACGTGACGCTTCACTAAGTCAGCCTCACCAAATTAACTCTAACTTTGCAATCTTCTTGAAACATGTTTGGCACCTTTAGATAACTCTTATCAACTGATAACTAAACTTGAATATACACACACATATCCCGAAGATAGGTGCAACTCAAGAACCAATGAAATACATTGGCTCTATACAGACAAACTCCAAAAACTCTAACTGCCACATAACAAAATTACACAACACAACTCAAACTTCATATTTGAGTCTGCATGTATGAACAAAACATAAAAAACATGTCTACAACATGAATATAACCGCGCAAGGCTTGATACCATCATTCTAATAAGTACATACAGAACACTGCTGTATATTATATGTTGTCATCAATGAAAAACATACAACCAACTAGCTGCTAGAAGTAAATCTCCAACAATCTCCCCCTTTGACATTGATGGCAACATATGATATTGAAAACATCTTCAGTGCTTGGTGTCTTCTTTATTTTTACAATCTTCTCAATATCCTCATCAAAGATTTCTCTACACTACTACATCTCCTATGACTGTGTTTATACTCCCCCAGAGTATATTCTCCCCCTTACTATATACTCCCCCTTTGACATCAATGGAAAAGGGTGCCATAAACAATTAAGCACATGTACTACTCCAGAAGTAGAGTAGTCAACCATTCATCAGTCACTTAATGACTGATATTCTTGCTACTTTTTCTAATCAGACTCAGGAGAGGGAATTACTCCCAACTTCTCCCTGAGATACTCAAAAGTATCTTTTGATAAAGGCTTTGCGAAAATATCTGCTAACTGTTCTTTGGTGCTTACATAGTCCAATTTTACTTCATTATCTACAACTTTTTCTCTAAGAAAATGGTATTTAATCTCAATTTTCTTTGTCTTTGTGTGCATCAAAGGGTTCTTGGACATGTTGATAGTACTGGTGTTATCAAAGTGAATAACAATAGGATAGTCAACCTGTATACCAAAATCTTTAACCATCTATTTGATCCAAACCATTGTTGAACAACTTAATGTTGCTACAACATATTCAGCTTCTGCTATCAACTGAGAGATACAATTCTCTTCTTGATTACCCAAGAAACCAACCTATCTCTAAGAAATACTGCTCCTCCACAAGTACTCTTCCTGTCTTCAAGACAACCTGCCCAATCTGCGTCTGTATACACATGAAATTGTACATTCTCTGATTTAGGATACCATAAAAAATAGTCTATAGTTCCCTTTATATATCAGAATATTCTCTTTATTTCCATTAGGTGATTTTGTTTTGGTTCAGCTACAAATATTCCAACAATGACAACTGCATTAGATATGTCTGGTCTAGATTGAGTAAGATATATAAGTTTTCCAATCATAGATTTATATAATGTCTTGTCAACTGCTGCGGAATCATCTTCTTTAGAAATCTTGCTTCCAGTTATCATAGGAGTGCATACTGGCTTACAGTCTTCCATCTTGAAGGTCTTCAATATTTCCCTCACATATTTGGACCGATTTATGAATATTCCTTTATCTGTTTGCTTTACGTTTAATCCCAAAAAATATTTTATAGGACCAATCATGCTCATTTCAAATTCATTCTGCATTTCTTTTGCAAATTCTGAACTAAGCTTGTCATTACCTCCAAAGACAATGTCATTAAAAAATATGGCAACAAGCAGTAGTCCATCAAGTTTCTCTCTTATGAATAGGTTACAATCTGCTGCTCCTTTCTTAAATCCAATCCTAGTAAGATAACCATCTAGTCTCTCATACCAAGCTCTTTGGGCCTGTTTAAGTCCATAGAGTGCTTTCTTTAATCTGCATACCATATATGGATTATGTGATAGATTAAATCCTTCAGGTTGATCTATGTATACTTCTTCCTTCAAGTCACCATTCAGAAAAGATGATTTAACATCCATTTGATATACTTTAAAATCCTTGAATGTTGCATAAGCCAAGAATAACTTTATGGCTTCTAGTCTGCTCACAGGGGCAAATGTGTCAATGTAATCTATCCCTTCCCTCTACGCATATCCTTTACACACTAGTCTTGCTTTGTTTCTGACCATTATTCCATCTTCATTCATCTTGTTTTTGAATACCCACTTTGTTCCAATCACATTTTTGTCACTGGGTCTAGGGACCAATTCCCAAGTATCACTTTTTATTATTTTATCTAGTTCTTCTTCCATTGCTTTCTGCTAATCAGAATCCTTGCAAGCATCTTCAACATTTAAAGGTTCAATCTATGAAAGAAAACATACCTCTTCATCCTCTGTTAACCTTTTTTCTTTTGATCTAGTCAAAACACTGTTGCTTTGATCTCTAATGATATCATGCTTTGAATGATACCTAGATGTGGACTTTGAAACTTTTGGTGTAACATCCTCATCAGTAATCTATGATACTTCTTTGCTTGATTCAGGTTCATTACATGAAACATCAATGCAATCAAACATTTCTTCAATAACAATGTCTTTATTGCTAGGCCTGGGTTCATCCTCAATCATAGGTGCATATTCATAATACCTTTCTTGAACCATGAACTTCT
>MU224704.1:2476785-2488944 GCA_018584345.1 Thuja plicata
GCTTTTCTTTTAGTAGAGTAACCAAGGAAAATACCTTCATCACTTCTAGCATCAAACTTACCAACACCATCATCTCTCTTGATGTAGCACTTGCTGCCAAATATTCTAAAGTATTTTACTATAGGTAATTACCAGACCAAAGTTCATAAGGTGTCTTATCCACACCTAGCCTTATTCATGTTCTATTGATAGTATATACTGTTGTATTAACTACATCTCTCCAATAGGTGTGCACAACTTTTCCTTCATCATCATAGTGCGCACTATATCAAGTATGATCCTGTTCCTTCTTTCTGCTATCCCATTCTGCTGTGGGGTTCTGGGTGCACTCAACTATCTTTTAATTCCATGTTCTTCACAATAGTCATAAAACTGGCCAGAGGTGAATTCTCCTCCTCTATCTGATCTCGGACACTTTAGTTTTAATCTAGATTCATTCTCCACTTTGGGTTTGAATATTTTAAACTTCTCAAAGGCTTTAGACTTCTCTTTTAAGAACACAACCCACATCATTCTTGAAAAATTATCAACAAACAAAATGAAATACCTTTCTCCAAAATATGACTTGGTTTGAGTAGGACCACATAAATTTGTATGCACTAGGTCTAACTTGTTTTCAGCTGAGTTCTTCTTGCTTCTGAAAGAACTACTTACATGCTTTCCCTTAACACATTCCCTGCATATTGTGTCAGCTGGTCTTGCAATACTTGGAAGATCTCTAACTGCCTTGACATTTCTTATCTTTACTATATTATCAAAATTGATATGACAGATTCTCTTGTGCCATAACCAACTGTCATCCACTTTTGCAACAAAAAAACTTGCATCTGAATTGAGATGGAAAACATTACCTTTTGTTTTGGAGCCTGATGCAATCATGTCTCCTTCTTTGTTTCTAATAATGCATTTGTTTTCTTTGAATTCCAAATGATATCCTTTGTCAAGTAGTTGTCCAACACTTAGTAAATTGTGATGTAATCCATCAACATACAAAACATCATATGTCTTGTTCTTTCCATCCAGGGTGATGGATCATCTTCCTATGATAGGTTTAGGAGTGTTATCTCCAAATCTAAACATACCACCTTTGTACTTTTCTAGATGAACAAATCTATCTTTATCACCTGTCATGTGATGAGAGCATCCGTTGTCAATGATCCAATCAATTCTGATGTCTGCTTTGGAAATTAGTGCTAACTCCTGTGTTTCTTTTTCATCTTCAATGTCCATATGCTCAATCAATTTTTCCATGTCTTTAAGGGCAACGACTCCAATTTCATCTTCTCCTGAATCTTCATCAGTTACACCTTCTTCAACATGATAGCATTCCTTCCTATATTTAGGTTTATAATTAGATCTGAATTTCTTTACTCTTGTAGGACACTTGGATGCAAAGTGACCGATCTTGTTGCATGAAAAACATTTGAATGGAAGCTTTCCTTCATATTTCCCTTTGCCTTTCTTTTCTCTTTTAGAAATCATGGCAATGATTTCTTCTAGTTCTTCATCAACTTCTTCTTTCTCATTATTGCTAGAGATGTGAGATTTCTTACTATGAACTGAAGCTTTGAAGGTTGTTTCACCTTTTGGTTCAGTCTTCAATCTTGATATCTCAAATGTAGAGATTTTAGTGATCAAAGTCTCTCTCTTGAAGTCTTGTGAAAATTGCATGGTTTCCTCTAGAATACTGATCTTGTTCTCATAGTCTGATGTTAGAGTATTCAATAGCTTGTCCATTATATCTTCTTCTGATATTTCTCCACCATTGTTTCTGATTCTAGAAACTACTTCATTTATCCTCTGATTGTAGGCTCCAATGTTCTCTTCAAGTAACATCTCAAGACTGTTGTATTTCTTTTTCCATGTCTTCCTGCGTGCATTCTTCACTTGAACATCTCCTTCAAACATGTCTTCTAAGTACTTCCCTATTGTGTATGCCTTGTCTAATTTCTTGATCTCAGAGAATTCACTGTCAGATAGTGCACTTATAAGGGCTTCTTTCGCAACTGCATTAGATGTGAATGTATCCTTATGTTTACTAGTAGCATCATCTCTTGATAGATATTTTAAAGAGGGAATAACAACTTCTTGTGTGGCTATCTCAAAAATGTCAAAACCAACATACTGTACATGTGTTATCATTTTGTTTTTCCAATCCAAATAATTTTCTCCATCGAACTTAGGGCTCTCTTTTCTAAAGTAAGACATCTGATCTACCTTAAGCTATTAGGCTTCTTCTTCAAGGCACTTGGCTCTGATACACATTGTTAGAATAGTCCCAAAGGATAACTGAGAGGGGGGTGGGTGAATTAGTTATCAGCCAATTTAATTCTTTTCCTTTATTAACTTAAGAATACAATAAAGTAAATGCACATTCAGATAACACAATAGACAACACCATAATTTGGTTATGGGGAAACCAAATGGTAAAAACCCCGGTGGGAATTAACACCCACAATGAACTATACTTGTTTATAATAATCCCTATTAGAAGATCTTGAAACCCTATTAGGATTTTTTCTTTACAATGCAATAAGTATAGTGACTTGGTTAAGGGTCTGACCCTATTAGGATTCTTTTACAAATAACCTGATTAAGGGTGAGGACTCGCTATCCAAAAGCTCACTTCTTTAATGGTGAAGGCTACAACCTTCTGAAGAAAAAATATACACTATATCTGATGATGAACTATAGAGTAGACCTATTGTCTTGATTAGTTCCAGTGTATTGTAATCTTTCACTTCTTCTTCACATAGATCCTTGATGAATGAAACTCAACTGATATTCTGCTCTGCACTTTCCTGCATCTTCTCTTATCATTCACACTTAGCATTCCACAAATGACTTGCTATAAGTATCTTCCTCAAAGTATAAGATCAAGGGACCTGTTATACAACTCTTCATAGCATCCTTGTCATCTTTACTAATCATGCAAACATAATTACAACCACACAATATAAACTGAATAGACATGACACTTCACCAAGTCGGCCTCACCAAATTAACTCTAACTTTGCAATCTTCTTGAAAAATGTTTGGTACCTTTAGATAACTCTTATCAACTGATAACTAAACTTGAATATACACACACATATCTTGAAGATAGGTGCAACTCAAGAACCAATGCAATATGTCAGCTTTGTACAGACAAACTCTAGAAACTCTAACTGCCACATAACAAAATTACACAACACAACTGAAACTTCATATCTGAGTCTGCGTGTATGAAAAAAACATAAAAAACATGTCTACAACATGAATATAACCATGCAAGGCTTGATGCCATCATTCTGATAAGTACATATAGAACACTGTTGTATATTATATGTTATCATCAATGACAAACATACAATCAACTAGCTGCAAGAAGTAAATCTCCAACAATAGGGTCACACCTAACAGTGTGTTATTGTAACCTTTAACAGGGTTGGATCCTAATAGGGCTCACTTCAGAAGAGTGAAAAACAATGACTAGATGCAATTGGTGCTTTTTTCCATTTTGGGTTTCCACGTTAAATCTTGGTGTTATCTGTGTATATTTCATTTTCTTTATGGTTTATGTTTCTGCAATTAATTACTAAAGGATAATCACAGTTAATATCTTAATATTTGCTATGTTAACTGAGTGACAATAGAATATATGTGTTAACCAAGCAACAATGATAAATTTGTTTAAGACATCTAAGGGACTTGGATTTTTTTTTTGGTAATTGATTCACCCTTCCCCTCTCAGTTACCCAACTCATTTCCAAAAATTGGTATCAGAGCACCAAGTACTTACAAGGAAGGTTTCAAGGCCTAAGCTAAAGATCAAAATGCCTTATAGAAGGGAGATTCCTAAGCTTGACAAAGACAATTTTTTTGCATGGAAAGATTTGATGAGGCTACATCCATCTACTATTGGAGATATTGGTTTTCAATTCTTGTACCATAGGTATGTGGAACCATCAAGACCTTTGAATGTGGATCAAATGATAGACATGAAGAATCATAACTTAATGATGATTGATATAGCCTCTGCACTTAGCTATTTTGAATTTGATGAAGTTAAGGACTGCCCTACTGCCTTTGATATGTGGAACAAACTGCATGATATTCATGGAGGAGATGTCAATGTAAAGAGATCCAAACAGAAAGTCTCAGAGGTCAATTTGATCAGATGAAAATGAAAGAAGGAGAACACATTACAAAATACAGTAAAAGAATTAAGAAAAGTGTTAGTGCCATCAGAGCTATCGGTGGAGTGATTGAAGATGCAACAATGGTTAGTAAGGTATTGAGAACTTTACTTCCTATCTATGCAATTAGAGTTTCAGCTATTCAAGAGATGAGATGTAGTAATGGTATAGCTCTAGATGGATTGGTTGGAAGACTTACAGCTTTTGAGTTGGATAACTTTGACAATTATTCTCCCAATCCTAGCAATCTTGAGTCTGTATTCAAAGATAAATTAAACCTTGGAAAGATGAAAGGAAAATAGATTGATAGTGACAGTGATGATGAATTTGATGATGAAGATTTGGAAATCATTGAAGCATTACTTGCAAGGAGAGATGCAAAAGGAAAAGGACAGTACAAATGAAGAGTACCATTGATTTTATTTTCATGTGATGAGGTTGGTCACATTGCTGCTAAGTGTCCAAACAAGGAAGACAAAGGTGAGAAAAATTTCAACAAGTACAAAGGCAAGAAAGATTTTGAAAGCTACAAAAGCTACAAAGACAAAGGTAAGAAATCTTGTTATATTGCTAAAGATTCTGATAGTGATGAAGATGAAGATGAAATGGTTTATATTGCTATTAAGGATGAGTCAAATAATGAAGATAATGAAAAGACAACACTATACTCTCATATTAGAAAGAATGGCACTTGGATAATTGATAGTGGTTTTTCTCACCACATTACTAGTGATAAAACCAAATTTGAACATCTTGAGCACTATGATAGTGGGAGTGTCAGTTTTCTAGAATGATGAACCTTGATATGTAAAAGGTAAAGGTTGTATTGCTTTAACAGAAGGAATCAAATTTGATAATGATTATTGGGTTGAAGGACTAAGACATAATCTATTGTGGCATAGCTGAATAACATTGGTTTCAAGGTAGAATTCATGAATGGAAAGGCCAAGCTCCTGGATGGTAAGGGAAACCTAGTTGGAACTTGAAGGCAAACAAAAGGTAATCTATTCTATCTTGATCTCAATGAAAGTTCATGTTTTATTGCACAAGTAGAAGAAAGCTGGCTATGGCATAAAAGGTTATGTCATGTGAACTTTGACAACCTAATCAACATAAGCAAGAACAAAAGAGTAAGAGGTATTCCTATTTTGAAGAAACTTGAACTAGCAATATGCAAACAATGTCAAATTGGGAAGATGGAAAAAAATAGTTTCAAGAGCAAGAATTACAATACAAAAGAAGTTTTGGAGCTGGTACATACTAATTTTTGTGGACCAATTGGAACAACAATTTACACAGGTGAGAAGTATTTCATTCTATTTGTTGATGACCATTTCAGAATGATGACTGTTATGTTTCTCAAAGAAAAATCAGAATCTTTTCAGAAGTTCAAGTGGTACCTTGCCAGAGTTGAAAAAGAAACAGGAAAGAAACATGAAAGAAACTTAGAGGCCTTAGATCTAACAAAGGAGGTGAATTCATCTCTAATGAATTTAATGAATTCTACAATGAAAGAGGAATCAAGAGAAAAGTATCTGCCCCAGGTACACCGCATCAAAATGGTATAGTAGAAAGAAGGAATAGATCCATTATGGATTGTGCAAGAACCTTGATGATTGAAAAGAATGTTGCTACCAAATACTGGAAGAAATCCATCAGCACTACAATTCACACTTTAAACTGAGTTTAATTGAAGAAGGGTACTGAGAAGACACCTTTTGAATTATGGTATGGCTATAAACCTAATTTTTGTTATTTCAAAGTATTTGGAAGTAAGTGTTACATCTTGAAGGAAGCAAGAAATGGAAAATTTGATGTAAAAGGTGATGAAGGTATATTCCTAGGCTACTCCTGTAAAAGTAAAGCATATAAATGTTTGAATCTTACTGCTCATAAAGTCATAGAAAGTGTACATGTGAGGATTGATGAGTTTGTAGAAAGATGTGAAGAACATAGCAGTAAAGAGCCTAAGGATTACAAAATTTTTGTGTATTATGAGCCTGATACTATACATAAGACACAATAAATAGTGATTGGACAACATCCCTGTCAACCATTGAATTCATCTACAAAAACTCAAACTGTTCAACCCAAGTTATAGCATGTGTAACCCAAGCTGCTAGTAGAGGGAACCAAGTCATAGATAAAGGGAACCGAGTTGTAGACAAAGGCACCTAAGTCTCAGACAGAGGCACCCGAGTCTTAGATAGTGGAACCCGAGTATTAGACAAAAGAGCATAACAAAAATTTTGAGCATGGTGAACCAAGTGGAACAAGCCTAGAATAAGAAGGAAGGATCCTGTACTTGCAAAATATGTTAGAAGGCATCATGCACTTGAAAAAATAATTGGAGATAAAACACAAGGAGTAATGACAAGAAAAAAAATCAAAGGTACATGTTTTCTTAGTGAAATTGAACCTAGAACTATTAAAGATGCATTGAATGATGAGAGCTGGATCGAATCTATGAATGAAGAAATTGAGTAGATAGAAAAGAACAAAACCTGGACTCTTGTACCTAGACCAAAAGATAAGAATGTGATTGGTACTAAGTGGGTTTTCAGAAACAAGATGAATGAAAAAGGAGAATTTTCAAGAAACAAGGCAAGATTAGTATGTAAAGGATATGCTTAAGAAGAGGGTATTGATTATGGAGAAATTTTTTCTCCTATTGCAAGACTTGAAGGAGTCAGAACTATTCTGGAATATGCTCCACACAAAGGATACAAGGTATATCAAATGGATGTAAAATCTACATTCCTGAATGGAATTCTTCAAGAGGAAGTCTATATTGAGCAACCTGAAGGTTTTGTAGATCCTAGAAAAAGGAATATGTTTTTCAAACTTTACAAAGCATTGTATGGACTGAAACAAGCTCCTAGAGCCTGGTATGAAAGATTGCATGGTTACTTGATAAGTATTGGATTCTAGAGAACTAATGATAATAGTAGCTTGTATATCAAAGAAGGACCTCAGAACATGATACTTTTAGAAAAAATATTTGTTGATGATATATTATTTATTGGATATGATGATTTATGCAAAGCATTCTCCGAAGCTATGAGTAAGAAATTTGAGATGTCTATGTTTGGAGAAATCAAATTCTTTGTTGGTTTACAAGTTTATCAGATGAAGGATGGTATCTACATTACCTAGTATAAATACATCAAAGAGATACTAAAGAAATATGGGATGGAAGATTCTAGACCATTTGGAACTCCTATGCCTACTAGACATAAGTTGTCTAAGGATGATGATTCAAAGGAAGTAAACTACACTACCTATAGATCCATGATTGGTAAACTTCAATATGTTGTTCACACTAGACCTAATATTGCATTAGTATTTGGTATTGTTGCAAGGTTCTCAACTAATCCTAGAGAGAATCATTTGGTGGATATCAAAAGGATTCTGATATATCTCAAGGGTACTGAAGAGTATGGATTATGGTATAAGAAAGGAGGAAACTTTGATTTGAAGTCTTTTACTGATGCTGATTGGGCTGGAAGTGTCAATGATAGAAAGAGAACAAGTGGTGGAGCATTATTTCTTGGAAAGAGGTTAGTCTCCAAGACAAGTAAGAAACAAAATTGCATTTCTCAATCTACAGTAGAAGCAGAGTATGTTGTTGCAGCAGTAAATTGTTTAAATATCATATGGTTCAAACAACTATTGTCAAGTATGAAGGAAGAAATCAAAGAACCAGTCATTATCTACTGTGACAACACCAGTGCTTTTAACATTTCAAAGAACCCTCTAATGTATACTAAGACTAAACATATTGCAATAAAGTATCATTTCTTGAGAGAATTGGTTCACGACAAGGAAGTAAGATTGGAATATGTGAATACTAAAGAAAAAATTGCAGACATATTCAAAAAACCATTACCTAATGATGCATTATTGTATCTTAGAGGAAAGCTATGGGTGATTCCCCTAACTAAGGCTCACTAAAACATAGTTTATTGATGCATCAACTAAGTTACAAAATAGACTTAACATGTTGATGTAGATATTCAGAGCTTATTGCATATGAATCAGTACAAACATGTACATTACAACTTCATTGGATATATATATCAGTTGGTTTCTTTGGAATTGGTTGTCAAAGAGGGAGAGATTACTGATGTCATAAAGATTATTTATGGAGAGATTGATGATAGGGGAATAAATTTTATCAGAGAACATAGAATGATGTAAGAGGGAGAAATTTGTATTTCCAGTGATTGTGAAGACAGGGGGAGTTTTTGGATGAGAATCAGAATGAAGCTAAGGACATTAATAAAATTTCATTCTTATGTTTGTTTCTCTATAATTATTTATATTATGACACGTTGTGTTGCGATCAATGCCAAAGAGGGAGATTGTTGATGACAATTATTCAATTGTGTATTGTCATTGATGTTTACACAAGTATAGTGATGTTTACACAAATGTATAATCCTATCCAAGCACATTCAGTTCATGCCAAGAACTCTCAGGCATTGAAGATGAACAAAGTGATTTTCAGTTCTAACTGAGTTCACTCAGGCATTATAGTGTTGGTCGGATGTTGAAGGATTTCAGTGTTGACCGAGTTAAACAGTTAGTGTCAGCCGACTAACAACAGTTTACATTTTATGGTTAATTAGTTATATGCAGATGATAGACATGAGTTTAATTGATTATTTGGAAGGTTATTAAGGCCGACTTGACAAGGCTTATCATATATATAAGGTCAAGTTTGGATTGAGTAAGAAGATGTAAGAAAGATAGATATGTGTTTATGACATGAAGAGTGAAGGCAAAATCAGATGGGATTCTAATTGAGGACAAAACACACAGAGCTGCAACAGAATATTCGATCAGTGAGGATCAAGTAACTAAATCTAGAATGAAGATCTGAATTAAAAAAGATAGTTTCTTATCTAAATAGGTCAATCCATTGTTACTCTCTAACAATTGTAGCAATGATCAAAATCTTTTAACAGAGTAGACTTAATAGTGTTTTGTAAATCCTCTCACAAGGTGACATTTTTGCATTGAAGTGTTTGAAGACCTCTAACAAGGGCACTCCTTACAGGGTGATTAAATCCTCTAACAGGGTCACACCTAATAGTGTTTTATTGTAACCTTTAACAGGGTTGGCTCCTAACAAGTCTCACTTCTGAAGAGTGACAATCAGTGACTAGTTGCAATTGGTGGTTTTTCCCATATTGGGTTTCCACGTTAAATCTTGGTGTTATTTGTGTATATTTTATTTTCTTTATGGTTTATGTTTCTAAAATTAATTACTAAAGGATAATCATAGTTAATATCTTAATATTTTCTATGTTAACCGAGTGACAGTAGAATATGTGTTAACTGATCAATAGTGACAAATTTGTTAAGACATCTAATGGACTTGGATTTGTTTTTGTGGTAACTGATTCACCCCTCCCTTCTCAGTTACTCAACTCATTTCTAACATACATGCAACATCATATCTTACTGAGTGTTTCAATCATTCCAAGTGGATAGTGTACCATATGGAGTAGTTGATCTAGCATACGAGATAGTGAAGAAAGTGTTAGAATACTTCAGGGATAACTGAGAGGGGGGTGAATCAGTTATCAACAACTTTATCTTTTTCTTATACTTATTAATCCAGATTGATACAAAGTAGATGCACATTCAGATAACACATTACACAACACATAATTTGATTATGGGGAAACCAAATGGTAAAAACCCCAGTGGGAATTAGCACCCACAAAGAACTATATTGTTTATAGTAATCCATGTTAAAAGATCTTTCAACCCTGTTAGGAGTTGTTCATTACAATGCAGTAGTATAGTGACCTGGTTAAGGGTCTAACCCTGTTAGGAGTCTTTTACAATAACCCTATTAGGGGTGGTGGACTCACTATCCAAGGACTCACTTTCCAAGTGGTGAAGGCTACAACCTTCTGGATATTTGATACACACTGTATCAACAAGATGAACTGCTACTTGTGACACTGCTTGTCTGATCAATTCCTTTTGTGCAATGATGCTTTAACCTCTTGTAAAGCACTACAAAAATATTATTTGTATTCTAAAAGCTTCAAATTCAATATCTATATTATCAACATATGATAAATATAGCTTTTCTGCTTTAACACTCTGCTCTTCTTTTCTTATCTCTGGCTTTTGCAACTCTTCTTATCACAAATGACATTCTATAAGTACATTCTCAAAGTATGAGATCATGGGACCTATAAGACAACTCTTCATAAAATCCTTATCATCTCTACTAAGCATGCAAGCATAATTACAACCACACAAGTATAAATTGAATAGACGTGTCGCTTCACTAAGTCGGATTCACCAATTTAACCATAACTTTGCAATCTTCTTGAAACACGTTTGGCACCTTTGGTTTAATATCACCAACTCATAACTAATCATGAATATACACACACATATTCTGAAGATAGGTGCAACTCAAGAATATGTCACATATGTTAGCCTTAAACCATTATACTCCTAGAACTATAACCGCCAATAAAAGAATTACATATCTTTATAAAAAATTTATATCTAGGTCTACGTGTATGAACATAGCATAATAAACATGTCAAAAACATGTATCTATCCATGCAAGTCTTCATGTCATCATATGGATAAGTACATAAAGAAGTGCTACTGTGTATTATATGCTATCATCAATGACAAACATACAATCAATCAACTGTTCAGAATCAAATCTCCAACAATCTCCCCCTTTGGCATTGATGGAAATATATGATAAAAACAACTTTTGTTCATGGTGTCCTTTTTCTTTTCCAATCTTCTCAATATCCTCATCAAAGATTCATCTACACTGCTGCAGTTACATGGACTGTGTTTTATATGTATACTCCCCCAGAGTATAAGCTCCTTGTATGTGTTCCTTGTTTTTCTCTTTGTTTGTGTTCCTTTTTTTAGTACATACTCCCCCATTGACATCAATGGCAAAGGGCACTATAAACCATTATGCACAGGTACTACTCCAGAAGTAGAGTAGTCAACCATTCATCAATCACACAGGACTGATGTACTTGCTACTTTCTCTAATCAGACTTAGGAGAGGGAAATACTCCCAACTTCTCCCTTAGATACTCAAAAGTATCCTTTGCTAAAGGTTTCATGAAAATGTCTACTAACTGATCTTTTGTGCTTACATAGTCCAATTTCACTTCCTTGTCTGCAACTTTTTCTCTCAGAAAATGGTACTTGATCTCTATGTGTTTTGTCTTTGCGTGCATCACAGGGTTCTTAGACATGTTAATAGTACTGGTGTTATCACAATGAATAACAATAGGATAATCAACTTGAATACCAAAGTCTTTAACCATCTACTTGATCCAAACAATTGTTGTATAATTCAGTGCTGCTGCAACATATTCTGCCTCTGCCGTTGACTGAGAAATACTATTTTTCTTCTTGCTTATCCAAGATACCAACCTTTATCCAAGAAATATTTCTCCTCCTAAAGTGCTCTTCCTATCATCAATACAACTTGCCCAATCTGCATTAGTATAGACATGAAGTTGTGTATTCTCTGATTTAGGATACCATAAACCATAGTCTATAGTTCCCTTAAGATATCTAAATATCCTCTTGATTTCCATTAGGTGATTATGCTTGGGTTTAGATGCAAATCTTCCAACAATGCCAAATGCATTAGATATGTCAGGTCTTGATTGAGTTAGATAAATAAGATTTCCAATCATAGATTTTTACAATGTTTTATCAACTACTGTGGAGTCATCATCTTTTGAAAGTTTACTTCCTGTGATCATAGGAGTGCATACTGGCTTGCAATCCCCCATCTTGAAGGTTTTCAATATTTCCTTCACATATTTTGACTAGTTAATGAATATTCCTTTATCTGTCTATTTTACATTCAGTCCCAAAAAGTATTTTATAGGACCAATCATGCTCATTTCAAATTCATTCTTCATTTCTTTTGCAAATGTTATACTAAGCTTGTCATTAC
>MU224704.1:2503353-2532792 GCA_018584345.1 Thuja plicata
CCCTTTAGGCTTGAATTTAATTATTTGATTTCATGATTATTTGATCTTTTAATTTGATTTGATTTTTGTCCATTTGATTTGATAAATGTCCATTTGATTTGATCCATTTGTTTTTGCATTGAGATGATATTTTAAGGCATTTGGCTGAGATTTATAGTTTGAATGGTCAATTTTAGGTGTCTACAATATGTACATGTTGCAAAGCTCTCATTTCCACTAAGTCTTGATGAATTTCTAGATGGATTAAAGAATTTAGGAGGATTTGGAGGATTTAGGAAAGTAAAGTATCTGAAGAGGAATGAGGAAGATAAGAAAAATATTGAAGATAAATTTATTGTAACTTTAATGAGATATTGAGCGACACCTATTGAGCTTGCAGATAAGCTACCAGAATAACTTTACAAAAAAATTGATGCAAGGTAGAAGTATGCCATTAATTTATAAAATGAGATGAGAGAGAGAGAGAGAGAGAGAGAGAGAGAGAGAGAGAGAGAGATCTTGTGCATATGATTCCCGACCTGGTACCATCTGAAATTACAGAAGCATTGAATAAAAATTCAAAGAAATTTCTAGTCAAGGGAAGAGCCCTAAGGATGATGAATAGAGACCCACAATTAGTAGAGAAGGATACATCTAGAAAATGGAAAGAAATATTTCAAATAGATGATACTGGGAAACAATAAATTGAGAAGAGTCAAGGTGAAACAATCACTGATCAGTTAAAGGAAAGTACCAACCAAATAGATCCTAGTGATCTAACTAATAACAATGTAGAGATTATTACTGGAGAATTACCTAAGGAAGAAGATCTGACTTTCCACGTCAAATAAGTCACTAAAGTTGTATATATAGCTTCTTGATTTGTTTTTAAATCAATTATGTGTGGAGGAAGAAATGTATTTATTATTATTTTAATCAGTTTTACTGATTTAAAACATGCAAACTAAAGATCAAGGTCAAGTTCTAAACCTTGGATCTAAGAGTTAACATTGTAATGCGTGATTCTAGAATAGGTCAAATACTTCTATAAATAGATGCTCAATCTATTGTGAACATGTTTTTGTCTGATGATGATTGTAGCCACTGAGAGCATCTAAGGACTAGATAAGAGATTTCATGCACAAGGATAGAAACAGATCAAATCAGTTTCAAGAACAAGAACACAGGCTACCAACAAGAAGAGAAAAGGTATTCATCAATCACTATAGGTGATATTATTATTATGAGAGCTATAATGGATCTATGATCAGCAATTGTAGATTTCATATAGTCAGGTCAAACATATGTACTCATTCTAACAAGTGTAGTACACTTAAGAAATCCTTTCAAGAAGGGCGGACTTAACAGTTCTATTGTAAATCTCTTAACCGAGTGCACACTTAAATCAGTGTTGCTAAAGCTCTTAACATATTAGATATTAACCGGTCTCCACCTTAATACTCCTAATAGGGTATATCATCAAAATTGATCAATTGTAATCCTTTACCGTCTCCCTTCCATTCTGCAGATAGTGAATTTTTTTGGGTGCCATTCCCACCACAATTTTTACTTCCTAACTGGATTTTTCTATGATATCATATGTTGTGTTATGTGTTTATTAATTTCATGAATGTTTCTATGAATGTTGCAAACAATTAAAGATTATGAATTAATACTACATGCATAAGAAAGAACAACAAGAATGGTCAGTAATAAAGTAAAGAATGATTGCTAATGATCAAAGGTGAAAAGTGTTAAAAGTTTTAGAGGTACTGATTCACCCCTCTCCTCTCAGTACTACTTCCCATTAATCCCAACAATTGGTATCAGAGCTAAGTGTCTTCTTGGAAGGCTTAAAGGCTTAAGAGAAAACATCATACAATGGAGAACTACAAACTTGATAAGAATAAAAATCTTGAGATACAGATGTTCTATGAATAGTATAAAGAAGTGAGAATCAAGATGAGAGAGCTTTTGGATGAGAGGAAAGGTATAGAAACCTGGAGCAATGAAAAAGATTATCAAGAAGAAAAGATTACAGATTTCTTTGAATCTTTAGGATCAAATACAAGTATTACATCAGATACATCAGAAGAGAACATCACAAGTCTAAAGGAGATCAATCAACACATGATAGAACAAATAAAGATGTTGCAAATTGGTCAAGAGACACAGATGGTAAGAATGATTGATGTGATGAGTTCTACTAGACAAGATGAAACAAAAAGAACACTTGCTATTGATGACAGAAGGAAGATTACAGAGAAGCTACAAGAAAAGGAGTTAGAAATTCAAAGACATGTTGAGCATCACCATGAGATTACAAATAAGATTATTCTTATGAGTCAAGAAGCAAACAGAATGAATATAGAACTCATTGAAAGAGTATAGGCTATCAGTGAACTAAGAGAAAATAATGAAAAAGTAAAGCATGAGGTTGCAATTCAGCAACAACATAATGAAGTTTTCAGAAAGGCTAAAGAGGGAAATCTTGAAGAACAATGAAGAGTCCACAAAAAAAATGGTCTAGGCTTTACCAAAAATGGAGAATCATCAAATCAAGAAAATCCAAAGAATGTCTATGAAAATCCAAGACCAAGAAAGATGACATGCAAGCACTGTGGAAAGAAAGGGCACACATCAAATGTGTGTAGAGGAAAAATGAAAGGTATTCCTAAATCTACATCTTCATTAATAGGATTATGTTATAAATGCAACAAGAAAGGACATAAATCATGTGAATGTAAGTCTAAGATGGAACAACCAAAGAAGGAAACCTACATGGACAAATACTGTCCTACATGCAAAATGAATGGGCACACAAGTCTTGAATGCTGGAAAAAGAAAAGGAAAGCATGGAAGCCTAAAGGTCAAGAAAATCCCTATCAACCAAAGAGAATTGCTAATCAATATGTATGGGACTACAATACTTGGACTAACTGTACAACATGTGGTAGATATGGTCACATTGCTGCAAACTACATGAGAGCATGAACCAAAAGGTCTAGAGGCTAGACAAACCCTAGAATGGCGTGCTTACACTGTCATAAAGTTGGTCATCTCAAGAAAGATTGCAAAGACCGAATGATAGAGACAAGCACATATCCCAATGGAAACACCATTGAAGATATCCGGAGGGCTAGAGACAAAATGTGGAGAAAAGATTCAAGCAATGATGAAGCTAGATCAAGCAATGCAAATGGTGACACCCCATCCAATGGATCTGGTGACATCATCACCCCTACTTGAGCTAAACAAGTAAGTATCGAACTACACTACACCAAGTCATTTTTTTTGCATCAGTTCCATTATACAATTGATAGATAGTCAAAATCTGCATAAATAAAGATGAATATTATGTTACTTGTTACAATTCTAATAAAACAACCCCACCGGTATATGCATACCAAAAATCATCTGTGAACATTATGGATGAGATGTCTAGACTTATCGAGAGTCGTCGGTCAACACATAAAATGGCTAAGTTGCTAATGTAACCTGACACCCGTCGATAAGGAAGAAAAGTTATAAAAGTTGTCGTGACACAATACCGATATTTGTCGATAAAAGAAAAATTCTTAATAGCCATCCTAAGAAACCTGACAACCCCAACAATGGTTTTGAAAGTCTTCCCAATAGAATCCATCTTCATGTCTCGACGAGTCATTGAGAATTTATGACAAGACTTAGGGCAAAAGTCTATAAATAGTCGATGGGAGCATTTCATTTTGCACCTGTGATTTGAAGAGAAAAAGAAAAGAGAAAATAGAGTGATTGAAGAGAATTCAGTAGAGTGACCTCCACTCGATCCAACACACACCAAATAGATCATTCACCATTATCACAGATTGAAGTAAGTACTGAGGGCACCAAAAGAACTCTGTCATTATTTCAAGAAAGCCCTAAAAGTTGAAAAATGATGGCAACCACTTCAAGAACTGCTAAGATCAAGAGTGATAAGAATAAAGTGGTTAGGTTAATCAAAAATAAAACCTATGTAGAACCCAAATACAAGATATGCTCAGAGATTGCATTGGAACCCGATGAAACTGACGTGTTTTCTAAGATTCCACCTAGGGTTTTGTTAATAGAGGACATGAGGTCCTATATTCATTGTAAAATTGCTGAAATAGGTGATCAGGAGATGTATGAAGCTTAAAAAAAGCTTTGTGATGTAGAAGGAAACTTAAAAGATGAACATAAGAATCTACAAGTGAAGGGAATAACCAATGCCCTATATTCCCCAAGGGACTTCAAAACTGAATGGATCAGGTTGGTACTTAGCAGAATGCATGACCAAAAGTTATGGTTGGATCAACCCAAAAAAATCACTAAGGATGTCCTTCATGCTATCACTGGTTATCCAATAACCGACAAGCCTAAGGCTCACAAGTATCCTTCCATGCCAAAAGTAAAAAAGCTCACAAAAGCTGAATGGGATAACATAGGTTTGAAAGTGAACACCATCACCGATGAAGAACTGAGATTCGGTGCATGTGTGATTGGCTACAAAATATTTCAGGCAAGTAGGCTGAACAACATATCATCAACATCAGTAAGCACAACTTACAAGATAGTGACCAAGGGAATTCAGATGGATTTGTGTGAGATCCTGCTAAAACAACTTGATGAGAACATGAACATAATTAGGTATGCAAAGACTAACACATGTAAGTTCGGCTCACTTATCATGTGTATATTTTTCTACTTTCAAGAATACTTTCCTTCAATAGGAAAAGTGAAATGGGATACTACTAAGCCGGTGACATTACAAATTAGTGAACTAATCAAGTCACTAGGAGATAACTTTGAATCAATTATGACTACATATTTCCTTGAATTCAAGGAAAAGATGATGGAAAGAACAAGGATCCCTGAGCAAATTATTGAAAAACATAGGGATTCTGGTTAGCCCCACTTGATTATGAAATCAACATAGATCAAGCTACAAATGCAATTGATGCATTGATCAATGAGCCCATTGACAACAAACAACCAAGGTTTGGAACCTATGAAGAGGCTAGGTCAAAGATAAAAAGAGGCCTATAAATCAAAAAGAATATCAATAAGAAGAATAAGATGGTCAAGAATCTTAAAAAGATTCTATGGAGGAACAAGAGAAAATAGAGGAAACCGATGAATAGGGTACCATCGGTGAAGGGAAAGATGAATAGAAATCAAACTCTGAAGCAACTAAATTTGATACACCTCTACCTCCCACAAAGAAACAAAGGATAAGGAGCCAAATGGCTAAGACCGATACCACACCTATTAAGAAATTTCAAGTAAGGACCTATAAGAGGAAGCATCTAGCAAAGCAAACTAAGCAGCAAACAGAAAAACAAATACCTACAAAGAGGAGAAAAAGAATGGTCAGGACTAAAGCTAACATTGAGGATTCTAAAGAGGATGAGCCTAATGTAGTGAAGAAGAATTTTAGACATCAAACAATTGATGAGGATGTTGAATCCATTGCTGCATTTGGCACAATGTATGACAAGAAAATCAGACAATGGGATACACTCAAACCAAAGGACCAAAATAAGATACAAGAGGCAATAATCAGGTCAATGGTAAAATTCAAATATGTACTAGCTGAATTTGTTAATCGAATACCCAAAGAGTTGGGTAACAGTATATCCCAATAGTGGTCATATGCTCTAAAAACCAAAAGAGAAGCAAGGGAGAGGGTACTTATCACACTTATGCCTCCTGAATCTAAGGTTGAAGAAGTTAAAGAAATTATGAAGAAACACTAAGACAAATTTGTAGCCAAGATAAGGGCTTACAAAGTGCTAGAGGATAAGTTCATAGAGCTAGATACAATGACCGAGACTAAATGGAGACAACTCCTAGATCTACCAGTAGAGTCAACAAGTCATGAGTAATAGTTACTTCTCACCGACACACCTCATAGAGAGGAGGAGAAAGACAAGGCAAGTCCTCAACACATTTCTTTGGACAATTTTGAAGATATGGAACAAATTGATTTGGACAAGGTAATGGATGATCTTGACATTCAAGACATCACACATTATGACTCTGATAAAGATCCTCAGAAAGAAGATGATGTTATATTCATATCACTTAAGGATCAGATCAAGCAAAAAGAAATGGAGACCCAAGCCAATAAAGACATGGATGTTCCTGATGAAGTATGGCCAGACACTTCAGTTATGGACACAACATAACCAAACCCTGCAGAGAAAATACAAAAAGATGAAGATGTCACTACTCAAAAAGATCAAACCGATGAGCAAGACACCACTCTAGATACAACCCAGGCTAGCACACAAAGGAATATTCTTGTATTAATGAAGGCAATCAATATACTAGAGGGTAATGAAGGATATACTATAGAAGATACAAGCACACCTTAGGACAAGGGTGATGTAGAAGAAAAAGACACCATAGATGACACAAAGGACACAACTGCAGAGCAAGCTGCAACCGATGATCAGAAAGATAAATCTGCTGATCAGAATAAAGAGGAAACACAAAAGGTAGAAGAGGAAATGCAGAAAGAAAAGAGTGAAGAAGAAAAGAAAGATGAGCTGCAGAAGAAAACAAAAGAAAAATTTGTAGAGACACCCAAGGTTGATGGAGAGGCGTATTCACAAAACTGATAGGTGCACCCTGAGTAGAAAACACAAGAAGCATCATCAACAGAGCCTTCACCAAGAACTTCAAAGAGGACAAATGAACTAGAAATAGTAGTTCATACATCTACATCCCCACAAATCTCAAAGAAGAAGAAGAGCAAGCATAAGAATCCATTCACTCTAGATGAAATCATTAAGATTCTAGTTTGTGATCCTAGGAAATTGGATCCAACTGAATTGACCAAGTATGCAAGACTCTGTGAGAGGAAGGAAATGCAAGACAAATTGAGAAAATCCACAAAGGAGGAAAAGGTACTTGAAGTAGAAAGAGGAATACTTCAACAAATAGTACCAGATGTAGATATTGATCAAACAACCCCAATGCTTGATCAATCAGTGGTTCTCATAGAGGCAATCACATCTTAGAACATAGATGCTGAGAAGGTCATGGAAGAAAGACTTGAACAAAAGTATGAGTTCAAGATAGCAGAGAAAATAGGCCAAGAAGTGGCATTGAAAAAGGTAAATCTTTCTGAATTGGTTAACACAATAGATCCAATAATCTCAAAGCTATTACTTTGATACAAAAATTATGTACACTTGATCAAATCACCCAGGAGTATACCAATAAGATAGCATAGATAGATGTTGATCTTCAGAAAAGTACACAAAGTCTCACAAATAGTGAAGAGGCAATAAAATTGCACAATGACAAGCTAAAGCAAGCACAAAAATTGAGACAGGACATTCAGATTGTAGAGACAAAGTTTAGAGATGAGGTAAATGAGCTTCAAGCACAACTCTTACTGACACTCACACTATTGTAGAAACATATGATAGAGGCAAAAACACTAATTGTCACCCCAGAAATGTCTGTCCTAGACAACATTTATGATATGCATGCAAGGCTAGAGCTAGAGCACATGTCACTAGAACTCCTGAGAAAAAAATGGGAGAAATTGCTCGAAGACATCAAGAACACCCATTCACATATTCTTGACACATTGTAAGTTACACATTTTTGGCATCTTATAAGTTGTACATTTTTTTCATGAGTATCAAATAAAGGGGAAAGTGATATGTATATACAGTTCAAAAAGTATAAAGGGGAAATGTATAGTCAAACATTTGAAAGAGAAAAGAACAGGGAATATATAGTACAGAAGCAAGTATACATGTACATATATACTTATACTATACCGATGCATACAGCTAGGGGGAGTCATGTAATGACAAGGATATAGACATGGTGTACATGCTAAACACTTTAGTATTATGCACATATCAGTTTTTGATACTAATGTCAAAGGGGGAGATTGAAGGCATTATATTTTTCCATTAGTATATACAAGTAAAAACATGATCTTCACCATAAATTTACAATACATCGATAGATAGGGAACACCGATACCCGATGCCAAGGTTACCCGATACTGCCAAGTACAAAGCATCCTAAAAAACACTATTCAGTGTTATCGGATGATAAAAAGGATAAAGGAACCCGACGAGTAACAACAGTGCAACCCAACAGAATAGCAAAGAGAGGAACCTGACAGATGAAGGGAACCCAATGATCAGTTCAACAAAGGAACACTGACAAACTTTCAGTTCAACCCAACAACCAAGAATCGACGGTTAGTTGCATCCTGCAAAAAGTGGATCTAACTTTCCACATCAGATAAATCACTGAATTTGTATATATAGCTTCTTGATTTATTTCCAAATCCATTATGTACGGAGGAAGCAATGTTTTTTTTTTTGTTTTAATTAGTTTTACTAATTTAAAACATGCAAACTAAAGATCAAGGTCAGTTGTAAACCTTGGATGTAAGAGTTAACATAGTAATGCGTGATTCTAGAATAGGTCAAATACTTATATAAATAGATGCTCAATCTATTGTGAACATGTTGTTGTTCGATGATGATTGTATCCACTGAGATCATCTAAGGACCAACCAAAATATTTCATGCACAAGGACAGAAACAGATCAAATCAGTTTCAAGAACAAGAACACAGGCTATCGATGAGCACAGAAAAGGTATTCATCAATCACTATAGGTGATATTCTTATTATGAGAGCATTAATGGATCTGTGATCTGAAATTGTAGATTGCATATAGTTAGGTCAAATATATGTACTCATTCTAACAAGTGTAGTACATTGAAGAAATCCTTTCAAGAAAGGTGGACTTAACAGTCCTATTGTAAATCTCTTAACCGAGTGCACACTTAAATCAGTGTTGCTAAAGCTCTTAACATAGTAGATCTTAACCGATCTCCACCTTAATACTCCTAACAGAGTAGATCATCATAAGTGATCAATTGTAAGCCTTTACCAGCTCCCTTCCATTCTGTAGATAGTGAAGTTTTGTGGGTGTCATCCCCACCACAGTTTTTACTTCCTAACAGGATTTTTCTATGGTATCATATCTTGTGTTATGTGTTTATTACTTTCATGAATGTTTCTATGAATGTTGCAAACAATTAAATATTATGAATTAATACTACATGCATATGAAAGAACAACATGAATGGTCAATAATATAGTAAAGAATGATTGCTAATGATCAAAGGTAAAAAGTGTTAAAAGTTTTAGAGGTACTGATTCACCCCTCCCCTCTTAGTACTTCTTCCCATTAATCCCAATAGATCCATCAAGGAAGATATCAAAAGATAAATACATATTAGATGTACAATTACACGACACCAAGTACATGGATGTTGATTACACATCATTCCAAAGTACCAAAACCAATAATTGAGAAAGTAATCAATCACCCTAATGTACAATATGTTGATACTGACACTACACTATATACACACACCATAGCAACCATGACGCCTGCAGATACAAATAAGGTAAAGGTTGATGAAACTGCTAACACTGAGGGACAACAACATGAAAAGCCACTGACCAACCCTATCAATGTACAAAAGACACCAGAAACACAAAGTAAAATGCCACATGAATGAAATATTAAGGAAAAGTATGAAGAAATACACAAGGATGCACATACCAAGTCACTAGATGCAACTAAGGCATCACATTCCAAATGCTTTATTGGTGAGAGAAGATTGATTGAGAAAAAGAAGAGAAAAAAGAGGAAGCAAGTCATTGATTTGAGCAAGCCAATCACCATACCAAAGAGAGACCCAAATATGATGAAGCCCAATAATTAGGTATTTATGCTAAGATTGTATCTCAAAAGGCTAAACAGGATAAGTTATTGGCAAAGAATAAAAAGGTAGACATCTTAGAAGAGTTAAAGGAGGTTTTTGAGGAAATTATTCCTGAAGTTACAATTGATGAATATGAACCCCTACTAGACCAAGTTGGTAATTTAGTCCAATAGATCAAAGGACCAAACAAGGACGTGATCAAATACATGTTAAAGATTCATAATGAGTCTATGGAGAAGAAGAAGAAGATGGAATATTTATTGAAAGAAACTGATGTTGACAAGGTAACTCTTTCCGAGTTATGTACAGATATTGAAAAAAAATCACATCCATCATAGCATTGTTTCAAATTTTTTGTATTTTTTCAATCTCTATTGGTGAAATCAAGAAGAAAGAAGCATATATTGAAAAGAGTTGACTGAGTAGCTTAAGAAGCTAACTACCGATCCTAGAGCATTCCAGACTTACTACTAAAAAATTCAAGACCTCATGGGAGTTCAACTTTTGTTGAGATAGGAGGAGGATAATCATAGATTGGAGTTGCTTAAACTGAAAGCATTATTGATTCCCCATATCCAATCAATGTAGATACACCTGAAGAAAGCCAAAGACTTAGTCAATTATCCATATGTTAGCTCACTGGATAGTATTGTTGGCTTAGCAGCAGATATTACCGAGCACATTGTTATACTTTAGAATCTCTGAGACACATGTGAGACTATATTTTCAGGGATACAATAGAGGTATAAACATCTTTTTGAGAAATAAGTTTTACTTATGGTAGTTTCTTTCAAAAAAGGGGGATAGTTAACTATGTATATGTATTCATAGTAAAAAACACAAAAAAATAGTATATATGTTGAAAATTAAAAAAATATATACATAGAGTGTAACATCCGAGGGGGAGTTACAAATTTTGACGAATTTGAAAGTTTTTTGTCAAAAAATCCCAACTAATGCCAAAGGGGGAGATTGTTATCTCTATAAGATATATTTTGTTGTCATTAGTCTATGTCAAATTCATAGAGTCGAGAAGAACCAGTTGGTGAAAGGACTTAGTCATATATTTGACTAGTCGACATTTCACACCGAGCCATTCAATGAAGTCATTCATAAGAGAGAAGTCGGTATAAGAAAAAAAGAGTTAAAGTCAGTATACCAAGCATCTACAGTTACTGAGTGTTATAGTACACCGAATGCAATGAAGGACACCTAATGGATAATCACTGAGTACTAAAGTTATTATAAATGAGTTGAAGGAGTCACTCAACATAGTTAGAAAATGAGTCATAAACACACTCATATCACATTTAATACTATGTCACATCATTAATTACATTACTAAAAGCATTTATAATAGTTTTTTATATGATCAATGATTCAAATAAATCAGAGTGAAGATCTAAGCCATAGATCAAGTGGAAAAATAAATTTTGCTAGTACCAAGGTAAAAGTGACAAGGTTACTGAGCGGAAAAGAAGATCTAATAGTTAAGAATGATTCACAACAACCTAACACATAAGATTAAGAGGCAGAAAATCTTATATATATAATGGATGCTTTACAGAGCATAAGATATATAGGAGAGGCTGATATTGTTGCATAAATTTGTTAAGAGTTTTTTAATTGCTGAGAAAGTTAAAGGAGTTATTTGAAGAACATAGAGCAGAGCAGAGAGCATCGAGCATAAATTCAGCTACAACAGAGTAGACCTGAGTAGTGTTACAATTTGAGATTGAGGTAACACATATCAGAGCACATAGAGTCTGGACAACATTTTCATTTGATGCATTTTTATAGACATTATTGAGTTATTGATACTATTGTATTGGGAACTTTGTATCCCAATACTGGGTAGATCTTAACTGATCTTATATTTTTAAAAACTTTAATATGGTACATCTCTAAGTGTAGAGTTTGTAAAAATCCTCTAACTAGGTAGACCTAAAAATTCTTTTTATACTCTTGATCGAGGTAAGCTATCAAAATGGATAAACATTGTAAGCTCTAACCAAGAACCCTTTATATAATAGTTAGTGAAGGTTGTGGGTGTCATCCCCACCATAGTTTTGTCCTCTAACCAAGGATTTATGTGTTACCAAAATCATGGAGTTATGAGTTCTATTATTTATTATTTTTATGTGATGTTTTATAAGCTTTATATTAGTTTCATTTCAAAGTTATGAATTCGGAAAACAACAAGCAATAGTATATGGTTTATAGTAAGTTTTAGTTAGAAAGTTTTTAGTGGTATTGATTCACACCTCCCCTCTCAGTTCCAACTTTCCATAGTCATTCCAATAGATAGACTAGAGGATAGTAAAAAATATTTGGGGAATTTATAGACCCTAGAAAGAGGATATGATTTGTTTACATATCATTGTAGAAAATGTACAAAGACCAACCTATCTGAAACCCATGCAGGTTGTATTTAGGGAGGTTGGTGGTTCCAAATGTATTTGTGAATGTTGAATTTATAAGAGAAATTGAAAAGAAGTATGATCCAAACTCAAGGAAAATTTACTTTGTAGATGAATTGAGATTTTTCCCTATCACAAGGAATTATATCTACAAGGTGTTCATTTAGAAGTGTAGATTGGATTTTAAATTTAAAATTGGAGACCTTAAAGTTGTGTATTATAGAATAGACAATAATTATGAGAGATGGATTTTTCCCCTACATAGACATGTGGATGAAAATGATAAGCTTAGGGTATTTGATGACACAAAAGAATCCCCATTCTTAGTCAACTTGTTTGAGGGATATTATCAATATACATATTGTTCTATATGTCAATTTTTAGGTTTGAAAACTCACACAAGAATTCTAATAGCTCCCATGGTGTTGAAAACTAATATCTAGAGTCATGATGCTCAATATTTTGCCTATCCATATTATTCATCAATAGTAAATAATAAAAACATTTCCTCTATTGAGAAAAATGACAATGTCATACATTTCAAACCTACTCATTATTGATGCAACTTATTTTGTATAAGGGACGAGAGAAGAACATATCAAAAAACTAATTGACAATAAGGGATGAACATGAAAATGGGAATCTAAGGCCCATTCAAATGTGGATTTATATCTAGGATAGAAAGTGTAATAGATCACACTATTTTTTCTTTGAAGATTTTTTTGTGAAATAACTTAATATGAAGCTTGGTCATTCTTGGGACTATTGCTTTTCCCCTAACATTTATATTTTTTTTTAGGCCTAAGGACAAGGAAGGAAGGCTGAGAATTGATCATAATTGGGGAGATTGGTATGTCTTTTATGAATTAAATAAAATGGAGGTATATGGTTTTTAGGGAACCCTAAATCTTTTTCCAATAATATTCCTGATAGAGTAGCATACTTGGAGATTGTGAGGCAATTGGAAGATTTTAATTTCATGCATTTTAGAACCTGTAGTAAGAAATCCTATATGCCGAACACATTATACTTTGGAGACTACAATTTTTTTTATACTCAAGGATATTCTCTTCTATATAAGAAGCTTGAATACTATGGTTGTCTAGTAGGCAATTCTAGACAATAGTTTGATCCCAAATATTTCATCAATAATGCTAAAATGGCACATAAGATAAGTGGATACCCTCATGTGCTCTTTGTTGATGATTACTTGATTAGAAACCTAGAGGAGATCCATGCCACTAGGAGAATAGATATGTACAATATTATAGTGGCAGTAAAAGTATGGAGAGTAATACATAGTCCATCTTAATAGGGTGTCTTTGTTGAACAAGATGATGAAATGAAGAGGGTGGAAATGATGTTACAACATGAGCCAAAATTGTCAAGAGGAATTCCCTCTCATATTTTTATAAGAAGAGGATGATAATCCCATGAGGGGGATTATATAACAATTAAACAATAAATTTTCCCTCCTATTTTTCCTATAACTCCATAGCCAACTCTAAGAACTAGTTTTTCAATAGATATTATTGATTTTGAAGAAGAGGAGACTGATGATAGTGATGAATGTCAACAAATTGTAAAACCAATGATTGGAGAATAAATTCCTCTAGAGGATAGAAGTGTAATCAATATATAACCTTCATATTAATTGTCTGGTGATGTCAAACACATTGCTGGTTAAAATTCATTTCACATTATTCTTTTGAGAACTCTTCTAAATTTAGCTTTCATTTTAGAATATAAAGGTAGACTAATAAGAAAAAAGGGTCAAAGAGATTAAACTTGAGTTGCAACCAAAAATCCTTAAGGAACCACAAGACTATGTAGGTGAGGAAATGAAAGAGATGACTCCAAAGAAAGGAAGGAGGTTGCTACAGGAAGCAAGTGCGATGATTCTTTCAGGGTGGGAAATTATTTTTGTAGTTGTGTTTGATAGTTTTTTTGGCAAGAGACATTGATATGATGAGTTGTATGTTGTCATTGATGGAAAATACATATGTATCTTATGATTACCTAACATCTTTGGGTGATACCGAAGGTTAGAATGTAAAATTGGCTAAGTATGGAAGAAGAGGAAGAGTGTATAGGGATTGGTTAAAATATCAGTACGGACATATGTGAGAGAGTTATGTAATGTGAAGTTAGAGGAAGATTCTAAGAGGTATATATTATTATATTCCATATTTGCACTTGATTCTATTATTATTTTCTTAATTTATGAAGATCTAAGTGTTGGGTTGACAGTAAAGAGTGAAGAACAGTGACATTCAGATATTGGATCGATCAACAATCCTAACAGATCGATGATATGATTGGTTTACTAGTTCTGTTTGGTTGAGCCGACGTGGTAGAAGCTATTCATGGTATTGCTTGAGGTTAGAATGAATTTTTGTGTAGGGATTTGGATGACATCTCAAACATTTCATTTTATGTTCTTATGACCAACTAGTTAAGTTATTAGCTTTGATATTGAGTATATAATATGTGGTTTTATGAAGATTTCACATATCGAGGGTTGGATATGATATTCATATGCTGTATATGAATGTTCAATCAGAGAGAAGAGGTTTGACTATTAGATAAGAATATGTAATGGACTTAATAGAATTGTATAGGTATTATTGATGTTATTTCTTAGTTCACCTTTTGTAGATGAATTATTTTGTATGGAAGTGTTCCTCTAAGGGTTGTATACCTATTTTGTAAATTAAGTAGTGAGCTCTAGGTTGTAAACTTGAATGCATGTGCATTCCCCTCATGTACTAAACCTTTAACATGGTATCTTATTTATGCAAAAGTAAATACTTGTGGGTTACAATTAGTCTACATGCACTCAATTAGGTCTACCATACATATAAGCTATGAATTCATACACACACATAGTAAAATTCCATTCCAGTCAATCAAAAAATCTAAAAAAAGAATCAAAATGCATTCATATCACCTAGAAAACATTCATTTTCCACCTAAAAAGTCATGTGGGATGTTTCACTTAACCAAGAGAAACTCAATTAAGTATTTCAAATTGGAAGACAAGTGTGTCATTCTATTCCACTAAGTGTGACAAATGAACACATGAAGTGTGTTGTTCACCATCTAAGTGTAAATCAGTTATAAAGAACCCTAAATGCAAGTGCGATATTTTACACCTACATGTGCATCAATTGTGACACCTAAGTGTGTCATTTTAAATTGTCAATGTTTTACCTAGTCTAGGAAATAGCATGAAAAATGAGGAGAATTAAATTCTAAAAGTACAAAAATTACCAAAGGTAGGGAGTCAACTATTTGTTGATATGTCTTGACTCAATCATCGATATGGACTCCATCCTCACAGCCCACCATCACACTCAAATCACTCAGAAACTACTCCTTCCACTCCTAGATCTACAAAAGCTAAAAGTGTATAATGAATTGAAAAGGACCCTTCAAACCCCTTTTGTACGCCCCCTAACCCACCCTGATGGACATGCACAACTTGCATTTCTATTGGTCATGATGTTTTTGACCTTACATAATCCATAAATTTCACGTATGACCTTCATTTTATGATCCATAAATTGCATTGTGATCCTGATCACAATGTCAATGATATGCGCCCTCCATTCCATTTTTTCCTCCTTTCCTTGAGGGGGCACCATAATAATTGTTTTATGGCATTGTTTCACAGGGGCATACTGAGGTATATTCTTATCAATAATTCTTTGAGATAACCCTTGAAAATGTATTATATCAAAGAGGGGAAAATGTAGGCTCTTAAAATGACTAATTACTTTAATGCAATAAGTGTACAAATATTCTTCTCAAATTTTTAAATAATCTTTATTATTTAATCAATTTGTATCATTCTACTATAATCTAAATCTAAAATTATCATTTGTCTATAAATTCCTAAATTAAGTGATTTTAATTAATTACTTAATATTTCATCAATTATTCACCTATAAAGTAATTTAATAATTAATCATTATTTAATTATTCCCTATCTCATTGAAATTAATTGAATAATAATATTATTTAATTAATATTCCCTCTTTCTTATTATTGCATTTATGTAATAATTAAATCAATTTCCCTCTCATAATTAAATAAATTATATTTATTTAATTAAACTAATTGTTCCCCTTATAAATAAATAAAGATTAATTATTTATATTCCCACATGTGCAAATAAATAAACTCTTTTATTTAATTAATTATATTTATCCCTTCAATTATGAGTTTTAGTTAACTCCACCATTCTCTCTCCTAACTGATCAATTAAATCAGTTATCTATTTAATCTATCTCATCTTTTACTCCACCTCATCAATTAAAGTCCTCAATCAATCCGGTTAACTTTTCCATCTATTCAAACACATGCAATCAATTGAGTTCAACTCTCCCTCACTCTGAGTTCAACTCTTCAATCCATTCTCTTAACATATCCATCTATTCTTTCAACATGCAATCAATTGAGTTCAAATCCCACTCACTCTGAGTTAAGCTCTTTAATCAAAGACAATCAATCCATCAATCGAGGAATCTTGATTGGGACCCTAAAAATATTATAAATAGATATGTAATTCTATTAGTTTGTGAACCAAAATTACTTTGAATTCTCATGCTGGCACATTGAGCACTCATTTTTGAAAGCCCACAATGCATAAAGAAGGAGAACAACGAAGGAGGACCTTTGGTTTTCATTTTCATGTGTTTTGATTAATTTCATTATTATTTGATGATTATGCATACTATTTATTTTCTTTCTCTTTTGGTATTCGGAATACTAACTACCTAATAGATCTTTTTGTGGCTGATATTTTGATGTTATTGCAGGTTTCTACAGGTACCTATATTCATGATGATACTATGATGCAAATTCTATATCCTAACAATGCATAAATGAATAAACAAGATGCAAACCAACATTATGCCTTTTCTTTGATGATAGTGGAAGCACAATTGAGCATTATGCAATCACTCTATACAAAGGTGGATGCTTGAATGAAAATGGATGAAAGTGGGTCATTTTCACTAAGAATGCTTACTATTAATAGGATTTCCCAAGGCCTTGGGGATGAGTTATGTCCAACCATGGTCAAGTCAAGTGGTTGAGGGATGAGTGGTCAAGATTTGATGTTGAGATTGAGTGGCTAAGATAACAAAGGCTATTAGTTATCCATGTGAGCTTAAATGTGATTCTCATTGGTTGATTTGATTTTGTCATGTAGTGGTAGGTGAGAGATTTTAGGATTTAATTAATTCAAAAGAATTAATTACTTTAGTCATATGGGACATGGAATTTTATGAGTGAGTTGGAATTGATTTGAGAAGGGGGAGTTAATTAATTGATGATGATTTAATTAATTTGAGTGAACTATATATTCAAATATTAAATTCAATTATAAAATAGAAGAAATTTGATTTTATTAATTAAATTGATTTAATTTAGTTAATGTTTGACTTTGACTATTTTTAGGAGTATACATTTACCCCTCTTTGAATCAAAGTGCAAGCAATGTGTTGGTTCAAAGAATAATCCACTTTTTTTTTTGGTTGATTTATTGATTGCCAACATGATTGATGCTTCCCCATACAATCAAATGAAACCCTTATGCCCAAAAATACAAATATGGCATGAAAACATGAAGGAGACCAAAAAATTGATCCAATAACACATTTTCCCAATTTTAAGCAATCAAATCACAAGATAACAAACAAGGAAGATTCAACCAAAGGATCCTAGCATTCCAGATGCATAGAAGATAGAGATCTGGAAGCTAGAATTAACAAGATCAAGATCCTACCTTAATAATTGATGAGAGGAAACAAATCCAAATCCAAATCAATAAAGAATCTATAAATGCTACTCAGATTTTCACAAATATCCAATCACCTTATTTCTCCTTCTCCCTGATTGAAAAACCTCCAAAAAGGATTTCAATCCAAAGATATAGAAAACCAGGCAATTAGGTTTTCAAAAAGTGAAACCCTAAAGGGATATTAATTATCTAATTAAAAATTCTAAGAAATTCTTTATTTTCAATTTCACTTAAAGCAATGCACAACTCAATTTTTTAATATAAAAGCAAAGTCATAATTGAAAATGCATGAGAATATTTCTATGTAAATAAATCAATTAATGATGCAACTTAAAGTAATACTCAATAATTCAACTTTGCACAATTAATTATAATTATAGGATTTAATATTTATTAAATTTCAATTATTTAAATCAAGACTTAATAATTAAAACAAAATTTTAAATATAGGCATTTAATTAATATTTAATTATTAAATAACCATATATTTAATATATCAATATTTTAACATTATTAAAGGTACAATTATTAACATTAATATTTACCATAAATATTCATTAAATAAATCAAGCCAAAAGCATCATTAAATCAAATGAAACCCATCTAATCAGAAAAATAACTGAAACAGAGAAACAACTGAAACAGACACACAAGCACACATAGAAAAGGCTCACAAATCCACGTCACTTGACGGATTCAAATAGGATAGTCAATTGAATTCTTGTCCAGTTCTAGGAAAAAATAAGGGTTTAAGGTAGGATTTAGGCCTGAATACTATCTCCCCTCTCTTACCCTTGAGATATTGTGAAATGGCATGCTCACTCCTACCAATTCAGGGAAGACGTATCCTAGTACCTAAAAACCTATCATCACAAAGATGAATGTATGCATACATATAATATAACAAAAAATAGTTGAGACCAGTTTATCATGTGGATCTCACCAAAGCAAGTAACTACGACGTTGTCCCATACCATACCAAGCACATCAAACGGTAATGTAAAACATAACAATGATCCATGTGCATACAGATATAGGGTCAATATTGTTAGAAAACCATAATAAAAATAACATCATAAAATATACATAACCATCATGAAATAACCATAAAGCACATGCAAATAGAAGATATAATACACTAAGCAATGAATCAACAAAATAATGAAAAGTACTACATGAATATCCTCAAAATCAACTAAAATAACCAACACATACATGAAAATGCCTAAAAGAGTTCGACAACTAAAACTGAAAAGCAACCTAAGGGGTGGGCATTACAATCATTCTATGTAACAACTTTTTAGCTGACCTAGATAATAGTTTACATGATCGAGGTGTTGGATGATATCAGTTTTTGGTACTAATCATGTTGTTGATACTCATTTTTTGTCATTGGTGTCAACATATATTTTTGTGAAAGAAGACAGACTAGTTACTTGACTGGAAGGTGTGTACAGACACTGTACAGATGAACCATAATGAACAAAGTTGGATTTAAGTAGAAGACTGAGTTTTTACCTTACATCTAAGGTCGCTTAACTTTATGTTTCATATCATGGATGTTACAACCGTTTTAGTAAAGACTATTTTTCTGGACTGTGACTGTGATTCTAGACAGAGAAGGTCTCTGTGTTTCAGGCATATCTTGTTGAGGAAGATGTTTCAAAACTTGCAAGCTTACTGATGGAGAGCCAACATATGATGGTGAAATGGGTTGAGTTCAATTTTTGTTTGGGTACTGATGACATCAGCTATGGTGTGTGTTCTGGAGAAGACTTATTTCTTGGCCGACTTTAGACTTGTAACGTGTGGCAATTAATTCTGAGCATGGATTGTGGATCTAGAAGTATTTTTAATGAATTGTAAATATTATATACTTGTTATAGGTACCATGTGTATCTTAGCAAGGGCTTATGCAATTATTTGTATGATGGGAAGCCTTAATTGGCTGACCTAGTTAATTTTGTATTAGGAAAGCTTAACTGGCCAACCTAATGGGTTATTGTAAAAGGGTATATATGAGTGATCTTTTCATTTGTGAAAAGTGTGGTAGAGAAAGAAAAGTGCAGAGATTTGTGAAGCTGCAAAGCTTGACTACTGAATAGAGAGCAGAGTTGGTACTTCATTGGAACTGACCAAGCAAAGATAGTTGCTATCAGACAGTTCATTAGATTGTGTATTTTCTGTATACACTTGATGTGGATTGTGAATCCTTGAGGGTGGCTTTAACCTTCTTTGAAAAGTGAGCCTTGGCAGTGAGCCTACTAATTTCATTGACTCCTAACAGGGTCTGTCTCCTAGCAGGGACTGTGTACTGTAATGTAATAACAAGCTCCTAACAAGACTAATATCTTTTAACATGGATACTATACTCTCAGTACATTATTTTGTGGGTGTTAATTCCCCCCAGGGTTTACCTTTAATAGGGTTTCCTCAACAACAAACATTGTGTTATGGTGTTGGCAATTACTGTGTTATTTACTTTTGATGTTATGGTTCATAAAGTTTAAAGTATAATAATCTATTGCACAATTGATTCACCCCCCCCCCCGCTCTTAGTTGTCTTGTGGAATATTATTACTAACACAAGGAGGACATTAATTACAAATTTACAACATTAATTGTTTGTCTCCTATGTATAGATGATCAAGGTAAATTATGTATACCATTGATCTTAGGCTAGGGATGTAATTGTTAAGCCCTAATTAAGTCATATCATTTGATATATATAAATGTATAGATGTCATTTTGTAAGGTATGTTGATCAAGAAATGATCAAGTAACCACCATACTACAGACATTAGAGATCGGGCAAAGGATTTTAAGGACAGAGACTACATTGCAGAATTCAGTTTACAGAACTAAGGCAAGGCTACTAAGCAGAACAAAGCATAAGGTATTATCATTCACATTGAGGTGATATGTTTTGTATGTACTTAATAGATCTATATCAGAAATATTGAGATTGTATATGTTTCAGATCAAATTTCTGTTACTTTCTAACAATTGTAATAGATCCCTAAATCTCTTAACAAAGTAGACTTAGCTGTATTTTTGTAAATATCTTAACCGAGTGCACACATACTTTGTGTTGCATAATCCTCACATGAGGTAGATCTAATTGATCTTATTGTTACTCCTAATAGGGTAAGATCATCAAAAGTGATCATTCTTGTAAGCTTTAATAGGCTAAATTTATTTCTGCAGTAGTGAAGTTTTGTGGGTCTCATCCCCACTGTAATTTTTACCTTCTAACAACGGTTTTCTGTGATACCAAAATACTAGTGTCATGAGTAATTAATTTTATGTGTGTGTATAGTTTACTTTATATGCATTTACATTTCAATAGTGATACTATATGTTTGGTGTATGTAATTTACTCAGTTGGTTAATACAGAACAATGGTTACAAGAATTGATTAAAAGTTTTTAAGGGTACTGATTCACCCCTCCCCTCTCATTACTCACCCTTTCCATTATCCCAATATCTACTTCGTATTGGTTTTAGAAAAGGTAATACAGACAATAATTTATATTTAAGAACTGATGAAGATGAAATCTTAATCATAGAAGTTTTTGTTGATGATATCCTTTTTGGAGGCAATGATAAAATGAGTAAGAAGTTCTCTAAAGAAATTGAAAATAAATTTGAAATGTCAATGATTGGTGAGATGAAATTTTTTCTTGGTTTGCAAATTAATCAGAGTAAGAATGGTATTTTTATATCTCAAACCAAGTATCTTAAGGAAATGTTGAAGAAGTTTGGAATGGAAGATTGTAAACCTATTGGGACATGCATGGTGACTAAATACAAACTGACTAGTAATGATGAGACTCAAAGTGTTTTTCAGACAAAGTACATATCGATGATTGGTGGTCTACAATATCTAACTCACAATAGACCAGATATTTCCATTGTAGTTGGAATTGTGGCATGATATCAAGTAGATCCTAAAGAGACACACCTTGCTACTATGAAAAGACTTTTTAGATACTTGAAAGGAACAATAGAATATGGATTGTGGTATGAAAAATTAGATGATTTTATTTTACAGGCTTACACTGATGTTGATTGGGCAGGTAATAGAAAGAGTACAAGTGGTGGAGTACTGATGTTGGTTTCTTGGTTAAGAAATAAGAAGGATTGTATTGCTTAGTCTACTGCTGAATCAAAGTATGTCATTGCTGCTATAAATTGTACACAAGTTATTTGGATGAAACAAATGCTGAAGGACATTGGAATAATTTTTGAAGAGCCAGTTATTATCCATTGTGATAACACTAGAATAGAGAATATGTCAAAGAATCTTATAATTCATTCAAAAACTAAACATATTTCTATCAAGTATCATTTCTTGAGGGACAAGGTTACAAAGAAAGAGATTCGACTGGATTATATTAGCACAAAGGAATAGATAGCAGATATATTTACAAAACCTTTGCCCAAAGATTCTTTTGAATATCTCAGAAGCATGCTTGGGGTGAGAGCCCCTCCCATTGGTAATTAATTGATGTAGACATGCATCGGTCCAGTGGCTTTCAGAGCTATATAATTTTTTGGACTTGATGTATGGATCTACTCCTCAGGGGGAGTCATCGCAGGAACACTATGGAGAACATTTGGGTGATTTTGCACCTGGCTGTTAGACATGAATATTTTAAAAAGCTACACCTTATATAAAATTATAGAAGAGTTATGGCACCCTTTTCCATTGTTTCCAAAGGGGGAAAGATTCTATGTGAAAATCCCTACTATTTTAGGGAGATTTGTGTTGAGGATATTGATAAAATTGTATTGAGAGAGAGTACTTTTGGGTTGATGGATTTTACCATATGTTATCATTAATGCCAAAGGGGGAGATTGTTTGATTTTATCATATTTGGGTACTACTGATGTTGTTGATATTCATGTTTTGTCACTGATGTCAACATATGTTTCTATGGAGTGAACAGACTGGTTATGATGACTAATAGAAGTGTACGAACACTGTACGGATGAATCAAAACAACCAAAGATAAGGATATGAAGTAGGATGTGTGATGACCTTATTACTAAGGTCACTTGGCTTAATATTATATATTGGAGATGTTACAAATGTTTTAGTGAAGACTAGTTTCTGGACTTTCACAGAACAGGTCTCTATGTTTTGGGTATATCTTACATGCAAACATGTTATAGAGTATACGATCTTAAGGGATGATAGAGGATAGATTGATAAAAAAAATTTTGATCGATAGTTGTGAGGTTGTTGGTGATGTCATCTATGGCATGTATTCTGGAGAAGACCTATTTGTTGGCCGACTTCAGATATGTAGTGTTTATTATGGATTGTGAGCATGAATTATGGATCTTGGAGTATATCTGATGTATTGTAATTGATGTTTAATAGTTTTAGGTACCTTGTGTATCTTAGCAAGGGGTTAAATAATTATTTGTATATTGGGAAAGCTTAATTGACCGACCTAATCAATTATTGTAATAGGGTATATATGAGAGATCTTTTCTTTTGAAAAGATGTGATAGATGATTGATGAGAAGGTAAATGAAAGATAGAGAAGTGTGGAAGTTGCAAAGCTTGATTGGTTGCTAGATATAGAGATGAGATTTTTATTATAATACTTCATTGGAACTAACCAAGAAAAGACAGTTGCTATCAGACAGTTCACTGGATTGTATATTTATGATATACACTTGTTTGGAGTGTTAATCCTTGGGGGTGGCTTTAACCTTCTTTGGGCAGTGTGGCTAGGCAGTGAGCCCACTGTTACTCTTGACTCCTAATATGGTTTGTCCTTCAATAGGGATTATGTACTGTAATGTTGTTATAAGCTCTTAATAGGGCTAAATCTTTTAATAGGGATTACTATACTCTTAGTACATCATTTGTGGATGATAATTCCCACTGGGGTTTTACCTTTAACATAGTTTCCTCGACAACAAAGGATTATGTTAATATGATGACACTTATTGCGTTATCAATTGAATTGTGGATTTGGTTTATAAAGTCTAAATTTTAATAATCTGTATCACAACTGATTCAGCCCCCCTCAGTTGTGCTTGTGGACTATTATTCCTAACAATACCAGCTCTCTCAAGTAATGATACTTGATAGAAATATGCTTGGTATTTGTATGCATCATAGGGTTCTTTAAAATATTTATAGCACTAGTGTTATTAAAAAAAAAATGGGTCTGTGATCTCTTCCTTCATACCTTTCAATAATTTCTTGGTCCACACTATGTTTGAACAATTTACTGTTGGTGCAATATATTCAGCCTCTGATGTAGGTTGAAAAATAGAGTTATATTTATTTCTTTTCCAAGAGACTAATATCTTTCCTAAAAATAATGCACCTCCACTTGTGGTCTTTTTGTCATCAACGCTACCTGCCCAATCCTCATCTGTGTAAACTTTTAGTTCAAACTTCTCATTCTTCTTGTAATATAGTCCATAGTCCTATGTTCCCTTCAAATATCTTAGAATCCTTTTCATTGTCATTAAGTGAACATCTTTAGGATTTGAAAAAAATATTACAACAATCCCAACTGCTAATGCAATATCTAGTCTATTGTGGACAACATATTGTAGTTTTCCAATCATTGATCTATACAGGGTTTGATTCATTCCGGTTGTCTCATCAGTCTTTGATAGTTTATGTCTAGTAGTCATAGGAGTACTTACAGGTCTGGAGTCCTCAGTGCCAAAAAATTTTAGTATCTCCTTGATATACTTAGATTGAGTAATTTACATGCCTTTCTTCATCTGATATACTTGCAAACCAATGAAAATTTTGATTTCTCCAAACATAGAAATCTCAAATTCAGTTTGCATCTCTTTTGCAAATAATGGGCATAAAACATCTTGTCCTCCAAATATGATATCATCAAAAAATATTTTAGCTAACAATATCCCTTTACCTTTATCAGACTTTAAGTATAGATTAGTGTTTTCATTTGTCCTTATAAATCCAATCTTGACTAAGTAATTGTGCAATCTCGCATACCATGGCTCTAGGGGCTTGATTCAATCCATACAATGCTTTATGCAGCTTGGAAACCATATTATTCTTGATTGAATAAACAAATCCTTCAACTATTATTAATAACTAAGAGGTGGGGGGGTGAATCAGTGGCCTCACAAATATTCCAATAATCAACCCAAAAACTTAGTACCATAATATTAAGCCTCTAGTTATCTTCAGTCCTATAAGATGAATGCCTCCAAATACTATTATCAAATTACTACTATTTGGAATGCTTTGTTAAACCTTTTTTTGTATGTTTATCGAGTAGCAGTCTGCTAATTTATCGAAAGATGGCAAATTATCTAGAGTATACCGATAAATCCAATCAAGTTATGTGTAATGCAAAACACTAAAGTAATGACTCATAAACATATTGACACATGGATTTTTAACGTGGAAACCCTATTAAGGGGAAAACCACTTGGGACTAGTAACCCAAAATTTTCACTCTTTTGAAGTGAGCTCGGTGAAGAGCCAACCCTATTAAAGGTTACAAACACACTGTTAGGTGTGATCTTGTTAGAGGATTAAAAAGTTTAGTCTGTCACTTGATATTGGGCATCTCTATGCTACCTTCCTTGATCAAAAACTCACTTGGCCTATCAATAGGTATCTGGCTTCTCATGCTATCTTCATGATCAAACTGTTTGATAATCCTTTGGATGTATCTTAATATAGAAAGGATATTTAAATCCCGCTCGCTTAAGAGACTTTCTGAATCAATGGTTAAACTGAAACTGTATGATATGTTCACATATACAACTTATAGTTGCAGATTTTCAGATCTATTGTAATCTCATAAAACTATTCTGATCAATATATCTCAGTTTATACCTTTGCTCCACTTTGATTATGCTCAATGATGTTGTGCTTTGTTTCTTGGTGTCTGCAGAAAAATTTAGCTCTTTCCTTAGCTTGATTGATCAGGACTGTATGAAGTTGTTCTTTATCAATTTCTCTTCAGCATCCTCTTTTCATTCATTCACCCACCACAATTCATAATTAATTGAGTCATCTCTTTATAGAAATGATATCACCATTGTTAGGTTCTTGTTTTTCTTGATCTTGGCATGATAAACAATTTATGCCAATTAGATTTAAAGAAAAACTCTTGTTTTATCTCACAAAGATCTTCTTTCCAACTGGACAAAACAACTTTAAATCCATTACTTATCTTTGGCTTTATCTTGTTGATGAAAACTAAGATAACTACTAGTTAACTCCATATTTAGCTCTACCAGTTAGATATTTTTTTCATTTATGAACTCAAGTTAATTATGGTGTTTAACTCTTTGATAGCTTAGGTCAACACTCCAGTTCTCCTCAGGCTTCTCTATCAGTTTACACTATGTTTTAGGTCATCGGTTATGCTTGTGATTCTTCTCATCGATAATGCTCATCGGTGTTCTTGCTCGAGCATCACTCTGACTTGACTTTTGGTGATCTCTGTCTGTTAGTGTTCCACTGACCGTCAGTGTTTGAAGTCACATTGTGAATGTTTGTCTTTTATGTATTACTAAAAGCATAATCTTTTTCTCTTTGATTCTCTGAAGTCTTTGACACTTTTATTATAACTGATTAGATTATATCAAGTTGACATCAATGACAATACAATCCATTAACTAGTTTAATGTCTTGCATTAACCTTCTACATTTTGGTGATCAACTTAACATCTTCAAACATTCAATCAGTTATATGTCATCAATCTATCCCTTTGGCATTGATGGAAACATTCTACATTATCATACTATACTATCACTAATATAATATGAAATATAAAGTTTCATCAAGCTTTCCTAATGTAACTATTACAAATTTGTGGTTCTTGATAAGCTCCAAAATAGTTTGGATTTGTTTTATGCAGAATGCTTGTCTTCAGTCTTCAATCCCTTCTCTGGATAGATGTATATTCTGATATCGTTATTCTGATATGTTTTCCGCCTTAACTGTTCCTCTTCTTGATAATATATTTTTCCTTTGAAAACAATATTTCTCTTTGTCTGAACTCTCTCCCTTTGTTACTTCTCTTCCTTAGATGGATATTTCATATGTAATCAATTTCTCTCCCTTTGAATATTGATTAACTCTTCCTTCTGATTCTTAGGAACTTCTCTTCATAGATAATGATATAATCTTTTCTGATCAATGAGATAATCTCTCCCTTTATATGATAATGATCATCTCTCCTTTTAGATGATAATGGAATCATCACTCCCTTTGTATGATAATGGAATCAACTCTCCCTTTGACAACAATGCCAAAAAAATAATCATCTATATCATGTTTCATCCTTTTGCATAATATATTCCTTGAATTTCCCTATCCATCAGCAATACAATGTTCTAATTTTTGGTGAAGATTTGTACCTTGCTATGTATAGATATATCTGTTGCTATCCATCTCAGTGTTTGCATCAACATGACTGGTCTTCAGATTTGGTATAGGTTGATGCAACCTCCTAGTCAGCTTACTGACTGATAGACAAGGGTTGGACCCCTAGTCTCTATCTTAGATACTCAAATGTATCCTTCGGTAATGGCTTGGTGAATATATCAGCTAACTGTTCCTTTGATTGAACATATTCCAGTGTCACTTCCTTTTCTTGCACTTGTTCTCTTAGATAGTGATACTTTATAGTAATATGCTTAGTCTTAGCATGCATGACTGGATTATTAGAAATGATTATTGCACTGGTGTTATCACAATAGATAATTACTGATTCAAGGATCTTCATATTCATACCTTCCAGCAATTGTTTGATCCATACAATATTGGAGCAATTTGCAAAAACAACTATATACTCTGCTTCTGTAGTAGACTAGGAGATGCATCCTTGCTTCTTTCTTATCCATGTGACAAGTTTGTCACCCATGAAGAATGCTCCTCCAGTTGTGCTCTTTCGGTCATCAATGTTTCTAGCCCAATCAGCATATGTATAGACTTGCAGCTCAAATGTTTCTTCTCTTTTGTACCATAAGCCATAGTCCTCGATATTTTTTAGATATCTTAGAATTCTCTTGACAATAGTCATACGTGATTCTTTGGGATTAGCAGAGAATCTTGCAACTATTCCAACTGCATGTGCTATATCTGGTCTGGTGTGAACAACATACATATATTTTCCAATCATTGATCTATATAAGGTATGATTTACCTCATTGGATTTTTTAGCTTACATCCAGTAGCCATAGGTGTTCCAACTGGTTTGGAATCTTCCATCTTGAATATCTTCAGCACTCCCTTGATGTATTTGGACTGAGTGATGTATATGCCTGTATCTTGTTGAAGAATCTGTAGACCAAGAAAGAATTTGATCTCCCCAAACATAGACATTTCAAATTCCTTTCTCATTTCATTAGCAAAGGATTTGCATAGAAATTCATTTCCCCCAAAAATGATATCATCAACAAAAATTTCAGCAATTAGAATATTACCATCGATATCTCATTTTAAGTAAAGATTATTGTTTTTGCTTGTTCTAACAAATTTTATGCTAATGAGATATAAGTGAAGTATTTCATACTAGGATCTTGGTGCTTGTTTCAATCCATACAAGGCCTTATGTAGTATACATACCATGTTTCTCTTGTCTGGATCAACAAACCCTTCTAGTTTTTCAATGTATACTTCTTCTTCTAGTATTCCATTCAGGAATGTAGATTTGACATCCATTTGGTATACCTTGAATCCTTTAAATGTAGCATAAGCAAGTAAAATTATAACTCCTTCTAGTCTAGAAACGGGTGCAAAGGTTCCTCCATAGTCAATACCTTCATCTTGTGCATATCCCTTGCATACTAACCTTTCTTTGTTTCTAGTGACTTCTCCATTCTCATTCAGCTTGTTTCTGAATATCCATTTGGTACCGATGACATTCTTGTCATCTGGTCTCAGTACTAGTGTCCATGTATTGTTCTTCTCAATCTGTTCTATTTCTTCATTCATAGTATTGACCCATTCTTCATTCTCAAGTGTATTGTTAACAGATTTAGTCTCAAAATTACAAAGTAAACATCTCATGTTAAGTGACTTACTTCTTGTTCCTGTTCCAGCCTTTTTGTCTCCTATGATTTGGTTTTGTGGATGATGTCTTTTGACATACTTGGCAAGTTTCAGTTTAGATTTGTGTTCATCAATCTGATTATCTTCTTGACCTTCGTTCTCATCTCCATTGTTCTGAACATCATCTTGAGGATTATCCTGATTTTCGATAATTGCAACCTGATGCTCGGTTGCAATGTTCTGATGCTCGGGAGTGATACACTATTGCTCGGGTAGAGTGTCAAGTTCCATATAAACAAACCTGTTGTAGTCCTCTGGTTCCTTTTTTCTTTCCTTATCATTATTTTTTGAAAATTCATCTATTTTCACATTTGCAGTTTCAATGATTTTTTTAGATGAATTTTTAAGACATTTATAAGCC
>MU224704.1:2540711-2587189 GCA_018584345.1 Thuja plicata
GGTGATCACATCATCTCCAACTAAGAAAAAGAGGTATGTAAGGAACTGCATCTAAAATTCTTATCTTACATCAGTTCCTAACATGAAATATGCCAAAGTCCATATTTGCATATGTTAAGATGCACCAAGACATATGTTGAAGACAAAAATGCCAAGAAGAGCAAATTGCACTATAGGTGTCAAGCACCAATTATGGACACTAAGGCCAAGTTCTTTAGTGTGTGCCAAGTTTGTTGGTCGAGTAAGTTCTGTGATGGCTGATTTTAGTGAGCCGAGTGGGATGCAAGTTGTGTTAGAAATCTGAGGACAGCTGGCTTGCACTAACTTAATGGGTAGAACATTTATTGCTTACCTACCTTGACCTTTCAAAATCTATAAAGGATGAATAGTTTATTCTTCATTTTTACCTTGCTATTTTCACTATTTACAGAGCGACTAAAGTAGTTGCAGAATTGATCTTAATAGAATTAGCATCAAAGATTTCATCAGCATGCCGTCAGTAATCCTAAGGTGAACAGTGTGAAGTTCTACTTGCTGAGGTACTCTGTTCTTCATTTTTTGAACCCTAATTTCAAGATTATGGTTGCAAGCTCTTTCGCACCAGTCAAAAATATGGAGGGAGAACAAGAGCAAATTCAGTTAGTATGGAGTGATGAATGTGCACCTCTCAATTTTTGAGCCATTCCTGAAAGTGAGATTCAAAGTGAATTTACTGGAGCTCTCTCATCCATTCCACCAAAGGTACTCATGATGCATGATGTAAGATCTTGTTACATGGTTAAAATTGGTGAAGTAGGTGATAGTGAATTGAGAAAATCCTACAACAAACTATGTGTTGATGGAGTTTTGAAGGGAGAATTCAAACATTTAGCCGAAAAAGGGTTAACTCATGCCCTAGATTTTCCATAAGGTTTCAAAGACGAATGGATTAAGCTTATTCTTATCTGAGTTAATGATATATGTGTGTGTGGTTAGACAATGGACAAGTCAAGATAACTAAAAACATGATTCATCGAGTGACTGGATATCCTGTTGTGAATAGGAAATAGACAATGAGAGATAATAGTAAAGAGGAAATTACACTGAACACTAGAGCCGTATGGAACAATAGAGGTATGACTATCTCTACAATTAAAGACCTAGAACTTGACTTTGGAGTAAGAGTAATTGCACATAAGTTCTATCAGTCGAGTCGACTGGATAGTGTTCCTTGTACAACCGTTGACCAAGCATGGAAGATTGTTAAGAAGAATCATACATATGATCTTGCCGAGCTACAGCTAACTCAACTAGCCGAGAACCTAGCATCAATCAGAAAAGATAAGAGCTCATCATGTAAGTTTGGTTTCTTACTAGTCTGCATATTTTTCTACATTAAGGATACATTTCCTACACTAGGAGATATTGTTTGGAAAAAGGATAGACCCATTACAGTTCAGATAAGTGAATGTATTGAGAAATTAGGAAGTAATTTCAATAGAATAATGGGGAGCTACTTTGTGGAATTTAAAAAGAGAATGATATTAAGAACTAGGATTCTTAGATCACTAGTGGAGAAGCACTATGAAGAAATTTACTTTCTAGTTGATATGGATAACACATATATCCAGGCTGTGACACCTAGGGTAACATGTTTAGAACCATTTCCCTATGAAATTAACATTGATGAAGCATCAGTAGCCATCATTGCACTCCTAGCTGAGGCAATTGATACTACAGCAGAAAGATTTGGTAATTTTGATGAAGCAAAAGTAAAAATTTCAAGAAGTTTAAAGGAGGGAACCATGGAAAGGAAAAGGAAGAAGATTGTGAAAAATCTAAAGAAAATGGTTGGTTTGAATAGTGATGAAGAAATTGAGGATGCACCTTTAGGCCTATCCACTAGACAAGGAGAAGATATATCTATAGAAGAGAAAGTCAGTGCACCTGAGGAGATCACTGAAAAAGCTAAGGGTAAGAAACTAGCAATTGTCATAGTAACCAAGTTGAGTAAAGCTAAACCTAAGGTTACACCTCTTGTAGCTAATCATCCAATGACTAGAGCATCCACTATTACTTCTCCAACAGTACAAACAAAAGTGTATGGAAAGAAAGCTAAAATTGCTCCTAAGGCTGAGCCGAGTAAACTAGTTAAGAGACCAAGAAGGAAACTGCACTTGGAGATAGATAGTGATGATGAAAAGACTAAGATTGATGAACCTAGCAACATACCTATAGCACAATTCAAGAAACAAGCTAATATTGATGAGGTATGTGACAATTTGAGAAATTCAGTAGGGTTAGCTACTCTCAAATTCATTAAGTATGAGAAAATGAGTATTGGAGATAAGCATAAAGTTCAGGAAGCACTCTTAGATATGATGAGTACTTTTAAGTTGACTCCTACAGAGATAGGAAACCATGTGCCGAATGAACTATATGAGTTTCTATCAAGCAAATGGAAATTTGTACTTACCACAGAGAGACATATCAGGGAAGGCACTTTAGCCAAAGTGATACCCAAGTTGACATCAAAATAGAGAGAAAAATTCATTGAAGAATATAAGAATAGGTTTGTTCCTAAGCTTAGAGGTTATACTATTTTGAAAAATGATATTGAAGGATTAGTTCAGCAGAGTACTCAGAATTGGAAAGAAATTTTTGGACTAATAGTTCCAAAAGACAAGAAATTTGATGAAGGTCCATCTGATCAAAAGGCAAAAGAAGTTGAGATTACCCCTGAGCCTCAAATGACTCAAGATCAAGTTGCTACTGAATAGGACAAGACTAAAGATGCATTAGACTAAACAAATTATGTTGATCTGACTGCAAACAGTCCAATTGACTACATAATTGATGATTCTAGCAATTTAAATGCCGAGGAACAGGATATGCCGAGTGGTACAAACACTGATTCATCTATTAAGGCAACTGATACTGAAGAAGGAAAGACCACTGCATCTGAAGAGAAAATTGATGAGATAATTGAAGTAATCAATGATTAGATAAGTGAAGAGAAAAAGAAAATAGATGCACAAGAGGTAACTTCACAAAATCCACCTATTTTAGAGGTTGTCAAAACAATTTTAGATAGTGGTGTAGTGATGAAGGATAATGTTGACAATCCTAAGGAACAAGAGGCACTGCAAGTGTTGGTTGATCTACCACACTTTGCATCATCCACTCCTACAGGTCCTAAAACTAGAAGTATGCCTGATCCACAAACAATATTGATAGAATTGAAAGAGGCAATGGATATTGACACTATCACAGGAAAATGTATTGATAAAATGTAGCCGAGCATCAGCTCACCAGACTTGAAGAGAAGGAAAATTATGAAGAAGAAGTCTCAAATTCTCGATGTCACATTAGATGAGGTAATTGTGATTCCACAATGGGATTCCAATGAATTATCTTTTGAACAAATAGGGACTCTTTAGGAATTGCTTAAGAGGAAGAAGAGACAAGAAGAAACGAAAATAGAATAGAAGAAAAAGAAAGTGTTGCATGACATTAAGGATATATTTGCAAAGGATTTTGACTTAGAAGATGAAATGCCTCAAGCTCCAATTATTGATCAGTTAGTTCACATTGTACATAGGGTAAATGATGATGATATAAATAGCAATGAAAAACTTCTACAATGGTCCGAGAGGAGATTTGAGAGCAAAGTTCTAGAGAAAATCTTAGAAGAGATTGCAACAAAACAGGTTGAACTTTCTACTCTTGTAGACATTTTGGAGAAAGTCACAACAAATGTTTATTCTTTGTACAGGAAACTATGTGATGTTGAATTTTTCACAAAGGATAATCTACAGCTTGTTGAGAAGCTACAGTTAGATTTGACATCTACTGGCAATACTTTGAGTAAGGATGCTACCTCTAGCTCTTTACATTTTACTAAGTTGATCAATGCACAATGAAGAATAGCCGAGATTATGGCTGAAGATGGTCAGATTAGGGCCAAATTGAATACCATTTAGACAAGCCTGTTGCCTCAATTGGAGGTAATACAGAAGGAACTTTCAGTTGTAAAAGAGTTATCACAGAGAAATGAAAATATCTCAACTGAAGAAAGTTTAGTGAGTCTAGCTGCCGAGCTAGAGATAAAATTGGAAGTTATGAATATTACCAAGGAAAGTTGGGACGCTACATTTGTATCCACCCTACAGCTTCATAAACCATTTTTGGATAAGTACAACTTAACCCCACCTAAAATTAGTGAAAAAAACAAGGGGGAAGTTGGTAAGGACAAGGAAGTTGGAAAGGATATAGTATGATAAATCAATACAGAACAGGTACATTTGTATATATTCTGAAGGCATGTATTTTATGTAACTTTTTGTATGTATAATTCTGAGTATATTCCTAGGGGGAGTACTTAGCCTACTTAGGCAAAATTTTGATGGAATGAAATGAAGAAATGACAAGTGTGTTTTTGCCACTAATATAAAAGGGGGAGATTGTTAATCTCTAAGTTCTATTGATGATTAGTGACCAACACTTAGTCATTCACTTAGGCAATTTTAGTTGGCTATCATTGTGGCCAAGCTAAAACTATGCAAGGCCAAGCAACATTGCCGAGCAGTATTCAGGTTGCCGAGTTGTATCATGTCGAGCCGAGTAGGATACTTAGTGCCGAGCGACAGAGATGTTAAGTGTCAAGCATAATAGTTTTGTATACATGTCTGGAATGATTCAAACTTCGAGGATAAGTGTTCAGGCCAACTTGTATAAGCTTTTTGGGCCGACTTATGTACGCATTTAATATTTTCCTACGGAGTTAGTTATGCATTTAATTGTTTTATCCTATGCATGATCTATTGTAATCATTAATTGTAATACCTTGGAGATATGAGTATTAGATCTTGATCGTTGATCTAGATCTCGCTATCAGAATTGAATAGATATATAAGTTTGCTTCAAAACCCTATTTTGTAAGTGCGTGGAGAGAAGTGGTAACTGCATTTTAAAGTGAAATTCACAGAGGGTTATTTTGTTAAGAAGTAGAGATCAAGCAGAATGACACCACAGTGAACAATAAAGTAAAGACATATTAGATTGTGAGATCATAGAAGGTACTGGAAAGAGGAGATCTGTCATCAACATCTGAGTGCATAACAAAGAATCATTACTTGAAACATTCTAATCATTGTATCAAGTGAAAATCTCTTAACAGAGTGGTTCTAGCAGACCTTTCCAAATCTCCTAACAAAGTGCTTACTTTATTGTAAGTTGAAATATTTTCACAGGGTAGATTGTAATGATCTTTAGCTCTTAACCGAGAAAACCTTTAACCGGGTAGATTTCATTTTGTAATCAACTTTTGTAGCCCTAACAGGAACACTTTATTACTGCAGTAGTAAAGAATTTTGTGGGTGTCATCCCCACCCCTGTTTTACCTATTTGGGTTTCTGGGTTACCAAGTTCTTGTGTTATGAGTTATTTATTTCATGGTGTGGATGTTATTTGATATTACATTAGATTCATATATGTATGAATGTGGATCAGTTTGTTTTAAGTGTTTAAATTTTAAGATCTAATTCACCCCCCCTCTCAGTATCTTGCTTTCCCATTATTGTATTTCCAACAAAATCCACAAGAAAAGAAGCGACATTTAAGGTAGAAAAGAAAATGAAAGAAGTCTCATCAGAATCAGAAGACCTTGATGTTCTTGAAGAAAATATCTCAAGGAAATTAAGGAAAGGAGCAGGTAAATACAGAGGTAAAATTACTTTCAAATGCTTTAATTGTTGTAAAATAGGGCACTTTGCATCTAAATGTCCTTATAATAGTCATGATGAAGTAGATGATGAGAAAGAGAAATCAAGTAAAAAGAAATTCTATAACAAAAAGAAGTTATTAAGAAGAAAAATAGTTTAATTGTTGATGTATCAGATAGTGAATCTAGTAGCTTTGAATGTGATGAAAATGAAGTTTTATTCATGGCTATAGAAACTTATTGTCAAGAATTAGATAATGATAATGATGTTGAACTTGTTGAGGCTGATTTAGAATGCGAATTTATTTATGCACTTAAAAAGCTCAAGGAATTAAAAAGGAATTTAAGTGTTCAAGAAAATCAATTATTAAAGGAAAAAGCTAAATTTGAAAAAGAAACTAAGGATTTAAATCAACAAGTTACATAATTGAAATTACAAGTTGAGGAACAAAAGAGAAATGTCTTTGTCACTTAAGAAGAGTTAAGTTCTAAAGATCAAGAATGTACAAGGTTAATGAATGAAGTAGTATCATATAAAAGGAAGTTAAAAAATATGAGAATACTACTTTGGATGACATGTTAAGGAAACAAAGAAGAATAGATGATATAACTGGAATTGGTTTTGAACTTGGACAATGTTCTAGTGACAAGAAAGATAAATCTTTATTTGAGATATTCCAATCTGAAAGTAAGGATGTAGATCATCATACTACCACTTCAAACGTAGGTAAAAATGCAGGTTTTAATCAGATTTCTAATGATAAAAATCTGGTTATATCAAGCACTTCATTCATGGGTAAAAGATCTTCAAACAGGTTCACTTCTTTCTTTGATGGGTATTGCTTCATGTGTCATCAATATGGACATAGAATAAGTAATTACAAATAAATGTCAAGCAAGTTTTCAAAGTTTCATTTTGGTTATTCCTTTCCCAAAATGAATGGTATAAAATGTTACAAATGCAATCTTTTTGGTCATGTTATGAGGAATTTCAAAACTAAGTCATTTTAGAATGATCAATCTTATACTAGTCTACAAGTTGATAAAGAATTTGATACGAAACTGACTAAGATATAGAGACCTACGATTAATAAGTATATGATTATTCAAATGGATTTACATTATGAAGAAAATGACTTGTGGATAACTGGCAGTTGTTGTTCTAGACACATTATAGGTGATAAAACAAAGTTTGACAAATTGATTAACTACAAAGGTGGTAGTGTGAGTTTTGGTGATGATTCTTCAAGGCAAATTAAAGGTTTGGGTTCTTTGATTCTTAGTGACAAAATGTCTATTCATGATGTGTATTATGCTGATGGATTAAAGTACAATCTTCTAAGTGTTAGTCAAATTTGTGATAATGGATATGAAGTTGTGTTTGATGATCATGGTTGTAAAATCAAATCTAGATTAGGATAGTTGATTGCATCAGGTAAAAGATCAAAAGGGAATATTTACAACTTAAAAGATATCACAAATACTAACAATCTTGAAGATGTTTGTCTTATGGGACAGGTGAATGAAGTTATGCAGGATAAAAAGGAAATAAGAATCGATAATACTCTTCTCCAAGACAATGATAATGTCTTGAATAAATTAGATAATACAATTGAAGAAGGTGAAGAAGAGATAAAATATTAAACAAGAACACCAAAACCAATAGGTACAATGTCTATAGGAACAAGATTGAAGAAATATAATCGTCAAGAACATGTTATAGGAGACAAACAAGAAGATCAGTTAGTTGACATATTCACAAAACCTCTCTCAAAAGAAGTGTTTGAAGGTTTGAGAATGAGATTGAGAGTTCTATCTCTTTCATCTCTTGCATAAGTTACTCAGTGTGTGATAGGTTTCAGTGGGAGCATTTATGATAATTTTTGTAACTGAAACCTTGGTGTATCTCCTTTGTCATTGATGTCAAAGGGGGAGAAAAAACACGAGGAAAACATATTAAGGTTGATATATGAGTTTGGTTAATGTTATTGACAAATATCTGTTGATGGATTCTATACAGGTACATGATGGATTCTATACAGATGATAATATAAAGGTGATACAGGAACATGTAGTGGTTAATATTGATGGATTCTATATAGGTACATGTGGATTCTATACAGGTGATGATATATAGGTACATGCAGTGGTTAATATATTTTTGCAAGTATTGACATCAATGCCAAAGGGGGAGTATGTTGAACGTTTGGTAATTTGGTCTTTGGTTTTGTCATTGATGTCAATAAGGCTTATAGGTCAGGTATCTCAGATAGTTGTGTTCGTGGTACACAAAGTACAATCCTAATGATCGTGGTACACAAGATGAAAATTTAAGTGATCAAGAGGTGGTTAAAATCATGTTATTAATATCCTAATACATTTATTATATCATTATTGAGGTGGTTGATAAAACGTTAAGTATATACCACTTAATATTGATAATGATTGTTAAAATAGTTAAATTTATAACTACCCAGTTTCGGTCTAATTATATTTTCATATACTAATTGTTAAGAAAAATCCCAAATATTATACCTTTCTAGAAAGGTTAGAGGCAGATCTGAAATGGTTCGTTGTTAGTTCCTACATACACATGTGGTGGAGAGAGAGAAGAAATTTTGACTAGAACTGTTACAGTCAGTTATGAGCAGTTTTAGTCTAGTCTAAATCATTTTTGGATGGTTGAAATGTCTGATAAAAAATGACAAAGAACATTTATAAGAAGGGGAATCATTCTCCTAAACAGAAGTATAGGTGGTCTTATAGGTTTTGGAAGGAGTTGGAAGATATTCAAATTAGACCAGAAGTCAAGGTTGCAGGTGGATTAGACAACATAATGAAGGGTAAATCTATTTCATTCAAATATGCATCATATGTTTTGATAGTTCTTGCAAGGATTTAGCAAAGGTTGAGGAAGGGATATACATTATTTTCCAGTGATTTAAATCAGTATTTGATCAGATTCCTTTTTTGGTACATAAGTACACTTTTGGGTGCTTAATAATTTGAAAGGAAAATTAAGAGTTTGTCATTTCAAGAAGGATAAGATGATTTAACTTTCAAATCTATTATTCCATTAATGATTTCGTATTATATTGTAAGGTTCTGATTTTCATTAAGATCACATGTAAAGGAATATCTAAATACACATTTGTTGATATAAAAGGGAACAAAGTTGTAAACAGAAAGAGAAGTATATCCTACTTGGTGTTTTCAACCTAGAGTTGAATTATTGTTTCATGATTTGTATTGTAACAGAGACGACCTTGTGATTTGTAATTTATTTTCTTCATGTCAGAAGTTGGCACTTCTTAATCTTCTTGAAGTGGTTGCTTCACATAAAAGGGATTGGTGTCTCTAAAACAGGGTGTTGGTGCTTCCCAGAGTTGTAGCTCTAAAAGATTTGCCCAAGAGGCTAATAAAGCTTTAGATTCAAAGTGATTTTTTTTTACCCTAAGGGTTTTTCCACTATAAATATTGTGTACCTTATTCTTCTTTCATATCTTGTCCATTTTTCATAACTTCATGTTATAATTGTAAAAGTTGAAATTGGAAATTTGAAAAGAACAAGTTTTAAGTAACCACTCATTCACCCCCCCCCCCTCTCAGTGGTGTTTGTATTTCAACAAAGTTATGTTTGATGGTCATATGATTTCTACCATAGGACATTCAGTTTTTAAAGGTTGTATCCCAAGAAAAAGAGAAATTTGTACCAAGTTTTGAAAATTTTATTTTTAGCAAAAAAATTCGAAAAAATAAATTTCTCATCAACAACATACAATTTTTAAGCAATTGAGTCACTATCTCTTAGCAACTACTAGTTCTTCACTCTTGCAAAACACAATCAATCTTATTTGAAGATAAACACAAATAAAATGACCATATAGATTAGGTAGCACATATGTTCAACTTTATTGAGAATAGAGAAAATTTTGTTGAATGAAAATATATTATATCTTTTATGTTTTTGATTAAAAAGCAACCAAAACATTGTATATCTTTTATATAATATAGAAATATATTATATATTATAAACTATAAAAAATTAATGTCTATAATAAAAATACATACGAAACATCATATTATCTCCATGATCTCACCTTCCCTTCAAACATTTGTTTCTATCTTTATCATATTATTGTCACTTGAATTAGCCACTTACAATGTAACATCATATTTCTTAATTAAGATAAATTATTAATATTTGTTAAATAGAGAAGCATATCTTAAACCCAGCTCATTCAAATGTAAAAAATAAATATTGTACTAATCAACATATTTCAAATTCCAATACATTAAAAAAAATCAACATACCAAATCCATTAAAAATATAAATTTACAAATAATTAAACAATAAAATCACACACTTTTTGTTCCGACATACTTTTCAAAAGTTATTTGGTTTTAATTCCTAAAGATTCCAAACTTGCATTAATTATAATTCTTTAGATTAAATACCGTACGATTACATCACATCTTACGTGTGAATGTGACGTGGCATGATGGCAAAAATAAAAGTACATAGTTCATAGCATAATATTTTGTAGCTTCACACAACGACAAAAGTATTTAGGTAAGACATAATGTTTGTTTACATTCTATCCAATCAAATTTAAAGTTTTTGAGGATGACTTTAATTGGGTTAAGTGAAAAATTAATTGGTTTAAACTCTCTATTTAATAGATGTCTATTTAAGAAAGCAAAATTAATAAAGTATGGAGTGACCAAACTTTATTTGAAGAGTTACTAATAATATATGCATGATGATTTTATTGGAGGCATGATTACCCATTGACTTCTTGCATTAAATTATTGAAGTATAGGTGGATAAAGTTGTAACACTTATCTTAGTGGAAATTATTACATTTTAAAATGTGATTTTTATATCTATTTGTCGGTTTGTATTAAATGTGAAATTATTTAAGTGTTTTCATTATTATGTCTAATTGGTTTAAGCGAAATATTAATGTATTCATCTAATTTTATTAAACTTCATAGTATATATGTATAATTTTCATAGTACACATCTATAGACATCAAGAATTAAACTATGCTTACTTTTTTCTTATTTATTTAAAATCTATTCATTGGTTTTATCTGCAATTCTATTGTACTATAGTAGTGTACAACCTTATTGGGATGATGTTAGCTTTCTGTTGTACTATTTTTTTACATCTTTATGGTACTATTGCAATAATATTTATATTTTGACAAAAGTATTACTATTTTGCAATAATGTTGAATAGTTTGCAATAGTATTAGGTGAAGGCATCTCCTTTATAATATTAATAATATTAAATTTATAAAATATCTTTTGACCACTATCAATGGTGCATATTAGCAAATATATTGGCCCGTAGATTCCAAATTTTATTGTTTAAATTCATGGGAGAATGTTTTACCTTTCAATTCAATCTTGAATATGCCAAAACATTGTTTTTATACCTAAGATGACAAGATGTGGAAAACAAAATGCCCTCTCAAACTATGACATTTTTTTACTATTTGGATTCCAAATTCTATTGTTAAAATCCATGAAGAAATGTTATTTCATTTCAAATCAATCTTGAATATGCCAAAACATTTTGTTTTTAATAAGATAGAAAGATGTGGAAATTAAAGTGTCCTCTCAAATTATGAGATTATTTTCTCCATTCAATAATTTCTATTATTACCATAATCATACTTATTGTTTAATAATATTTATTACAATCTATTTTATTTCACTCAACAAAATATCAGTGTATATTTGTATACTCTATGTATTTGGGAATTGACCCTATGTAAATGAAAATAAACTTGATCTGTATTAAAAACAAATTGAGCTTTAGATATGGGGGATATATGTCTTTGTCACACTTTAATGTGATTAGACAAAATAGACATAAAGAAAGGTAAACTATTTGTCATGATCTATTCCTTTTGGCTAATTGTATAAAGTTTGTGATTTTGAAATAGAAAACCAATTACAAGTATTTTTTTTTTTAAATTATCATTTCAATGTTCCAAGAAACTATTAACATAGTTGTACGCGAAGCTCTGTGAGTGAACTAGTGACAACAAATTTGAATTTCCGTTGCATAAGAGTGATTCTCAGAAGAGAAAAAGGTACACATTTTATTTTCTATAATCTATGTTTTCTTTGTCTATTGCTAGTGCTTAGCTTCCCGTGTATCTTGTTCATTTTCCCATTCTCTTTATTCTATTACGACATAATCATTACTACCATTTTCTTCATCATATTTTCCATTTCCTCTATGGTTAAGAGCAAAGTAGCTATCTCATTCTAGAGGTTAGTCCAATGTTGTTCTAATATATTCTTCATTATGTTTTATTGTAGAGACTTACCAACATCAATGACACTTCCATAACAAATTCCTAGAAGTTAAACTTCATTGCTTTCCACTCAAACAAAACTGTGGATACAACTACACACATTTTTAATATTTTCAAATATCAAATGATGTCTCTTATCTAGCCTTCTGCAATTATATAAAAATTAAATAAAAAATATAAGTACAAGTTCTTTAGTAATGATAGATCCCTTGCATGCAAAGTATAATTTACTACAAAAATCTATCCTCGCATAAATTAGGCAGTCTATGCAAACGACTAATCAAACATTTATGGAGTAATGTAGACCCATGAACTTGTTATATTTATAAATCACATATATACTAGAGTGATCAAATAATAAAATCAATAACATTTAATTGTGTCACAACAACATAATGGAAAGCAACAAAAGATATGGAACAAAAATACAACCTAGACAAAAGGTAATTATGATGCAGGAGCACCCTTGAGTTGTTCGAATATCACCCAAAAATATTTCCCTTTCAGTTTGTTCTTAGTTTTGTTCTAGTTTACAGTTTTGTGTTTCTTGTTGTGCTCCTTAGTTTTAGATCATTTGTTGTTGTGAACCTGAGGGTTTGTTCTCAACATCATGTTTTACCTTTGTCTAGGTTCACACCTCATTTGGATACTTTTTTATGGAGATATTAAAGATTCATGGTTAGTTCTGTGTGTTCTTCATGTTCTAACGGTCAGTTGGAGTTTTATGATCCTGTGAAACATTTCCCAATTGACGAAGCTTGGTGACTCATATCCCTATGTTCTTAGATCTTTGGTTGACATCTTGTCGAAAATAATGGAATGGAGTATTGAGAGGGGAGGGGTGAATCAGTACCCTCAAAAACTTTTATCACTTAACCTTAATCTTTTATGTAATCAATTGTATAACCATTCATGTATGTTATTCTATCTTTGTGTATGCAATATCAATTCATTAACTTACTAAGCATGTAAAACATTGATAGAAACATTCATGAAATATATAGACACATGACACAAGATTTGGTAATGCAGAAAACCCCTATTAGAAGGTAAACACTGCGGTGGGGATGAAACCCACAAAGCTTCACTATCTGCAGAATGGAAGGGGCCAGTTAAGGCTTACAATTTGATCACTTCTGATGATCTACCCTATTAGGAGTATTATGTGGAGACTGGTTAAGGTCTACTCTGTTAAGAGATTTAGCAACACTGTTTAGTGTGCACTCGGTTAAGAGATTTACATAGGATTGTTAAATCCACCTTTCTTGAAAGGATTTCTTCTATTTGCTACACTTGTTAGAATGTAGACAAAAATATTTAGTGACCTAAGTGTATACAATCTACCATTGCTGATTACAGATCCATTAAAGATTACTAGTATAATGTATCACCTAATGTGTTTGATCAATACCTCTGTTTCTTGGTAGCCTTGAATCTGGTTCTTGATAACCTAATTCATCTTTTGTTGTTCTTTCTTGAAAAACTTAGTCTGATCCATAGATGTGCTCCTTGGCTACTATCATCCTCACATCCATTTTGAAATTAGTGATTACACATCTATTTATACAATAGATTGACCTATTTTAGTTTCACGTATTACAAAGATAACTCTATGATCAAAGGTTTACAACTTGACCTTGATCTCCTAGTTTGCATATTTTCAATTAGTTAGACTGATTAAAACAATTACAATTACAATTCTTGTCCCACAAGAAATGGTTTTAAATCAAATCAAAATGCTAAATATAAAACATAACTATTTTATCTGATGTGGAAGTTAGATTCACATTTCTCAGGATTTAACTGAATTTCGGTGTCTGATGCTCGAGTTTCTCTTTTGTTAGTCAGTCAATCTTCCAGTGTTCCTTCTGTGAATTGTCCATTAGGTTCCCTTGTTGTGTCGGGTTCCTCTATTTCTTCTCTGTCAGTTTACACTTCAACATTTTTGGGTTGAACTATGTAAACTATGTCGGGTTTCTCTTGTGATATGTCTTGTCGGGTTTCTTTGCTTTTAACACTTTCGGTGACCTTTGTTATATGTACTTTCAGTTTGCACTGAAAGTCTATCTTTCGGTGATGGTTCAAAAATTATTTTCTCTTTGGATATACTAATGGAAAAATCAATGTCTTCAATCTCCCCCTTTGACATTAGTATCAAAAACTGATATGTGCAAAATACTAAAATGTATAGTATGTACACCATGTGTTTACCTTGTCATTTATGACTCCCTCTATGTATATTCTGGTATAGTATATGTATATACATGTACAATTGCCTTTCTACTATACTCCCTTTTCACCTTATCTTCATATCATTCTTCCCCCTTTTACTATTGTACATATCATTCTTCCTTAATGTACATATCATTTTCCCCCTTTTTTGATATTAAGGGCAAAGGTGTATACTTACAACTTATCAAAAATATGGGAATAGGAATTTTTCATGTCTTCCATCAGTTTTTCCCATTTCTCCTTTAGGTGTTCAAGAGCCATTTTCTTCAGTGTGATTCAAGCATGCATATCATAGATGTTGTCTGCTACAGACATTTCTAGGGTGGTAATTAACTATCTTGCCGAAGTCATGTGTTGTTGCAGAAGTGTAAGATGTGGTAGCATTAGAGCTTGTAGCTCAATAACCGCATCCCTAAACTTGGTTTCTGACTCTAGAATTTCCTTTCTCAACCTTTTGGATTTCATAATCATGTCCAAATACATCTTGATTGCATTATCATTTGTGGTTAGACCTTGTGCACTTGCATTTAGATCAGAATCTATTTGTGCAATCTTATCACTATTTTCCTTAGTGATTTTATCTAAAGTGCATAAATTTTGTATTAAGGAAATAGCTTCAGAAATTATTGGATCTAATTCATCTGAAAGTTATGAGAGCTTTACCTTATTGACTGCCACTTCTTGGCTGATCTTTTATGTTAATTTTTACTGATATTTTTGTTTTGCTCGTTCTTCAATTTCTTTTTCTGCATCCACATTATGAGATGTGATGGCCTTGGTTAGAATGACAAGTTGATAGAGGATGAGGGCATTTTGATCAACATCTATGTTAGGAACTATTTGTGTCAATATATCCCTTGTAGTTTCCAGCATTAGGGATTCTTTGTCTTCTTTCCTTAGCTTTTCTTACATAGATTTTCTCTGACATATTTCTCCATACTTTTTTAGAGATTCAAAATCCAATGTAGAAGGGTCACATTTCGGTATCTCAATGATTTCGTCAAGTGTTACCTGCACCTTGTTCTTCTTTGTTTTCTTCTTCTTCTTTGATGCTAAGTGGGAAGCACTTGAATGTACTACCAAAGTAAGATCCTTTGCTTTGTCAGATGTGCTAGATGAAGGCTTTTGTGGTGTCATGTCTTTTTCCTACTGCTCAGTATCTACCTGTTGGTTGGTAGTGGATGTCTCCACATCAACCTTCGGTGTATTTGCAACATCTCCTTCTGTGTTCTTAGGAGTATCACTTTCTTTCTTTTCTTCTTCACCTTTTTATTTTTGCCCTTCATCTATTTCTTGTTGTGCTCTTTCAATTGTATCTTTCTGTTCATCAGTTGTATCTTTTTGTTCATCATTACCCTTATCCTTAGGTATGATTGCATCATGCTCAGGGGAATTGTCATTTTGTGACATTATGTTAATATCTTGTATTAACAGTGGCATTTGTCCTGGTATGTTCATCTGTGAAGATTCTGTAGTTGCATTCTGTTCATCGGTTTGGGCTAGGACAACAATTACATCTTCATCTTTTTATATCTCATCTGCAGGATCTCCTCTGGCAATATCAATGATAGTATTATCTTACCATGTTTCATCTACAAGATCTCCTCCGGTAATATCAATGATAGTATTATCTTACCATGTTTCATCTGCAGTGTCCATATCCTTCTTACCTATTGTGTTTAATGCTTCTTCATTTACATCCTCATCATTAGTTATAGTAATGTGCTTTGGGCTTAGTTTAGCTTGATCTTCAGCATTGTGTGGCTTGTCAGTAAGAGCTTCTTGTGGCTCAGGGCTATAACGGTGGCTCCCACCCAATGAACCCTACGATTTCAAAACCATGGGTAGTTCTTCCTATAGGGTGGATGAGAAGAAATAGGAAAGGGTGGGAGCCAATGAATAGTAGGGGTGGGGGTGACTCCTACTATTCTATGGCATGTGGATAGCCTACGTTGTATATGTATGCCACATCATTGGATGTAATATGCTATCATTTGATATTGAAATGTCTTATATAATTCATACTTAGTAATTTGGAATGAAAACAATATTATTTTAAGATTAGGCATTTACAAACCTAACTGGTTGGATCCCTTTTTGATACATTAAGTATCTTTCTCCATTCATCTTCACTTTTTCCATCTAGCTCAATTAGATGTCCCTTTAGCACTTGGTAGACTCTTAAATTTGGTGAGAACCTATTGGAATGTTTCTCCATCATTTCTTGAATCTCTTCCATCTTAGATTCAGGTGGCATGACTGAAACTAGGGCTCTTCCCCTTATTTGTTTCTCTTCTTTCAGAGCATATGTCCACCTAGCCAACAATCTATCCATAAGTTCTTTAGGAATCTTATCTTCAAATTGAATTGGTATATATTTAAATACACTCATCATTGTGATAATTGCCTCTCAATCTTGTTCTAGTCCACGGGGTCCAGAGTTAGCCATTTTCTGATCTTGGAGTTAGCGGTTGATCCTGACTTGATCATTGATGCACATACCTCATCAATGGTGGTAGGGAACTTATTCTTAATAGGTTGTTCATCATGTTTGGTTTCCTCTATGTCTTCCTTAGTTCTGATGAACTTTATTCTTTTTGTCGGTCCCTTTTTCCCTATTTGAGGCTTTCTTTTGTAGGTCCTTACTTGACCTTTCTTGATCGGTGAGGGACTTGCATTCTTTGTTGTTTGAATTCTAGTCCTAGATGAAGCATTATTCCTAGGATTATTTGAGGGTGGTTCATCATACTTTATGGATTCTGAGTCACTCACCTTCTTAGCTTCACTAACGGGTGACTGTCCCTCAGTTTCTTTTATCTAAATTATGTTTCCTCTTCATTCACCGACAACTTTTTCTTAAAAGTCCTAACAATTTTCTCTTTCTTCCTATCAACATTTTTCACAACTAAGCCAGTTTTTATCCTTTCCTTGGCTTCCTCATACGTTCCAAACTTAGGTTTTGATTTATCCAATGGTTCATTTATCAATGCCTCAATAGCATTTGATCCTTGATCTATGTTAACCTCATAGTCAAGTGGTGCTAGCCATGCTGTCCTCAGTACAACTGGCTTGATATAGGTGTAATCAATGTCCACCATGAAACAAATTTTAGTCTTGTACCTTTCTTCTAGTTATTTTGGTATCCTTACTCTCTTCTGCATTTTGTCTTTGAATCCAGCGAAGTATTCATCCATGACTGATTCCAAATTGTCTCCTAGTGATTTGATGAACTCACTAATCTATGTGGTCACTGGTCGGGTAGTGTCCCATTTGAAATTGCCTATATATGGGAAGGATCCTTGGAAATAGAAAAATATGCACATCATGAGTGAACCAAACTTACATGAGTTAGACTTAGCAGTCCTGATTGTCTTCATGTTCTCATCTAATTGCCTTAGCAGAAAAACTGACAGATCTAATTGCAGTCCCTTCTTGACAAATTTGTATGATGTATCCACTGCTCCAAATGCAATACTGTTCATCCTTCTAGCCTGAGAGAATTTGTATCCTAAGACACATGCTCCAAATTTCATTTCCTTATCGGTTATGGTGGATACCTTTAATCATCTTCCATCCCATGCTGCTCCTGTGTTCTTTTCATAGTTGGGTTTAGGAGGGTGCTTTAGTGCCTTTACTTTATCAGTAATGGGATAACTGGTAACATCATGTATAACATCCTTGGTTATTAGTTTTGTTTCATCCAACCATATCTTTCGGTCATGTACTCTGCTCAGTACTAACCGAATCCATTCAGTCTTGAATTCCTTTGGGAATAATAGGGCATGTGTGATCCCTTTCAATTTAATTTGCTTATGTTATTCTTTGATTATTCCATCATCATTGAAATGATTTTTGTAAGATTTCTCAACTTCCAGGTCTCATATTTCTGCAATCTTGTAGTGTATATACGCTTTGACGTCTTCAATGAGTAAAAACCTAGCTGGTATACTGGAGAATGCACCAGCATTGTCGGGTTGTGAAGAAACCTCAGGATAGATCTTTTAATGAGGTTCTTCACAAGTTGTATTCTTGATTAGATTGAACTTATTCTTCTTTTCATTCTTGATCTTAGAGGTTCTTGAAGTAGTTGCCATCGTTTCAGAATTTAGGGCTTTTTCTCGTAAAAGAAATTGGAGTTCTTGGTGAATGTTGTTACTTACTTCAACCTTCTATGACTGATGGGAATATTTATGAGTGCTCTGAATAGGGTTGAAGTCACTCTATAATCTAGTCACTTCGTGCTCTAGTTTCTCTTTGCTTCTTCTCTCAAATCAATGTGTGAATAATGAGCTCGTCCATCGACTATTTATAGACTTTTTCCCTAAGTCATGTCATAAATGCTCACTCACTTCTCTATGTTTGAAGATGGAGTCGTTAGGTAGCATACACACTTTAATCTTAATGAGAACACGATGCTCAGGCTAGGTGTCAAATCATTTGACTGATTACCGATAGATCTCGGTATATGGAAAAGACAACATTGTCTTTTTACATGGTTACCGATGGATCTCAGTTTACACTAGCGACTTAGCATTTATGTGTTAACTGACGATTCTCGGTAAGTATAGACAACTTAGCTTTGTATGTACACTGATGATTTTTGGTAAGCACTGACTGATGAGATTGAATTCACAGAATCATAACAAGTAATACCATATTGCATCTTTAATCATGCTAGTTTGGCATTTCATCAATGTATAATGGAACTGATGCAAAATATAACTTGGTATAATGCAGTTCCATACTTACTTGTTCTTCTTAGGTGGGGGTGACGATGCCACCAGATCCATTGGATAAGGTGTCACCATTTTCATTGCTCGGTCCAACTTTATTAGTGTTTGTATCTTTCCTCCAAATTTTTTTTCTCATCTTCCTGATGTCTTCAATGGTGTTTCCATTGGCAAAGGTGCTTGTCTTTGTCACTCAGTCTTTGTATTATTTTCTCAGATGACTGACTTTATGATAGTGTAGACATGTCATTCCAGGGTTAGTCTAGCTCCTAGACTTTCTCATCCATTCTCTCATACAGTTTGCAGCAATGTGTCCAAATCTTCCACATCCTGTGCAGTTTGCCCATTTATTGTAATCCCAAATATATGAGTTACCGACTCTATTTGGTTGATAAGCAGTTTAATTTTATTTAGCCTTCCATGCTTGCCTTTTCTTCTTCCTGCATTCAAGAGATGTGTGCCCATGCATTTTACATGTAGGACAATATTTGTCCATGTAGGTTTCCTTCTTTGGTTGTTTCACCTCAGATTTGCATTCATATGCTTTATGTCCTTTCTTGTTACATTTATAACAATTTCCTATGAATGAAGGTGTGGATTTAGGAATACCTTTTATTTTTCTCTTGCAAACATTTGATGTGTGGTCTAGTTTTCCACAGTGAATGCATGACTTCTTTCTTGGTCTTGGATTTGTGTAGACATTCTTTGGATCAACTTGGTTTGTTGATTCTTTATTTTTGGTATACCCTAGTCTGGTATTGTTGTTGACTCTTCTTTGTCCATCCAGAAAATCATTCATCCTATTGTTTCTTTCTTCAGCTCTCTTGATTATGTCATTATGTTGTTGCTGAATTCTCACTTCATGCTTAAGTTTTTCATTTTGTTCTCTTATTTCACCGATAGCTTCTATTCTTTCAATGAGTTCTATTTTAATTTTGTTTGCCTCTTGACTCATAAGAATAATCTGATTGGTGATCTCATGATGGTGTTCTGTAAGTCTTTTCATTTCTGACTCTTTCTCATGTAGATTTTCAATAATATTCCTCCTATCATCAATATCTAGTGTTCTTTCTTGCTCAACTTGTCTAGCAATGTTCATGACATCAATCATTCTTACCATCTATGTTTCTTGACTAATTTGCAGAGATTTCACTTCTCTAGCCAAATGTTCATTGATTTCATTTAGAATTGTGATGCTTTATTCTAACGTGTCTGATGCTTTTCTAGTTGTAGATTGTGATGACTCAAATAGATCAGGTATCTCTTCTTCATGGTAGTCAGTTTCATTATAGCGAGATGCCATAATATTTCTTTCATCTAGCAACTATCTCATCTTGATTCTAGCTTCTTTATATTTTTCATAGAAGATCTATATCTCTAACTTCTGATTCTGAATATTCTTTTCTAGCCTGTACCTTTCCATTGTATGATCTTTTCTCTTAAGTCTTTAAACTTTTCCAATTCAGAGATCGAGCTCTGATACCAATTGTTGGAAATAATGGAATGGTGTACTAAGAGGGGAGGGGTGAATCAGTACCCTCAAAAACTTTTATCACTTAACCTTAATCCTTTTTGTAATCAATTGTATTACCATCCATGTATGCTATTATATCTTTGTGTATGAAATATCATTTAATTAACTTACTAAGCATGTAAAACATTGATAGAAACATTCACGAAATGTATAGACACATGACACAAGATTGGTAATGCAGAAAACCCATGTTAGAAGGTAAACATTGCTGTGGGGATGAAACCCACAAAACTTCACTATCTACAGAATGGAAGGGGTTGGTTAAGGCTTACAATTTGATCACTTCTGATGATCTACCCTATTAGGAGTATTATGTGGAGACTGGTTAAGGTCTACTCTATTAAGAGTTTTAGCAACACTGTTTAGTGTGCACTTGTTTAAGAGAGTTACATAGGATTGTTAAATCCACCTTTCTTGAAAGGATTTCTTCTATTTTCTACACTTGTTAGAATGTAGACAAAAATATTCAGTGACCTGAGTGTATGCAATCTAACATTTTTTATTACAGATCCATTAAAGATTACAAGTATAATGTATCACCTAATGTGATTGATCAATACCTCTGTTGCTCGGTAGCCTTGAATCTGATTCTTGATAACCTAATTCATCTTTTGTTGTTCTTGCTTGAAAACCTTAGTATGATCCATAGATGTGCTCCTTGGGTACTATCATCCTCACATCCATTTTTAAATGAATGATTACACATCTATTTATACAATAGATTGACCTATTTTAGTTTCACATATTACAAAGATAACTCTATGATCAAGGGTTTACAACTTGACCTTGATCTCCTAGTTTGCATGTTTTCAATCAGTTAGAATGATTAAAATAATTACCATTACAATGCTTATCCCACAAGAAATGGATTTAAATCAAATCAAAATGCTAAATATAAAACATAACTATTTTATCTGACATGGAAGTCAGATCCACATTTCTTAGGATTTAACTAACTTTCGGTGTCTGATGCTCGGGTTGCTCTATTGTCAGTCAGTCAGTCTATCTTTTGGTGTTCCTTCTGTGAACTATCCATCAGGTTCCCTTGCTCTGTCGGGTTCCTATGTTTCCTCTTTGTCAGTTTACACTTCAAATTTTTTGGGTTGAACTATGTAAACTGTGTCGGGTTTGTCTTGTGATCTATCTTGTTGAGTTTCTCTACTTTTAACACTTTTGGTGACCTTTTTTATATGTACTTTTAGTTTGCACTGAAACTCTATTTTTTGGTGATGGTTCAAAAATTATTTTCCCTTTGTATATACTAATAGAAAAATTAATGTCTTCACATCTCTCTTGGATCACACGTTAGTTTTACATCTTGGCATGAAGATCTTTATGATTTGGGTCCCGACCTATATTATGGTATTACATTTTCTTATTCTTGGAAAATATAATTGATCTAGCTGACTTATGAGTTGTGAAGACTCTATATATTGAGGTTCTTGATCTTTTTATGGGAGAGAAAGAGAGTGCTCAAGAAGATAAGCTTGGGAGGTTAGCATTAGGGTTTAGATCTGGAATTATGTTGTAATCATGCATGTATGTCAAAAGTCTGTAATATGCATATTGCAGGCCAATGTGATGTAAAAATCTATTTCTATGGTAATGCAAAGATATGTTATAGCATGTTGATTGTCTATTATTGTTTCTAATTTGATTATTTCTGTTGTGTTGACTCTTACTACATGGTTGGACCATATCCATTGGGGAAACTCTGGCCTTGTCTACACAAAATGGTATCAGAGAAAGGCAAATGTTCATGTGTTAGCTAATCAATTTCCTGAGCTTCCGAAGCCCTAGTTGAGTTTGTTGTGGGGTAGAAAAGCGTTGATCTGGCCTGCAACTATAGAGGACTTGTTCAAGGGGATCAATGAGGAGATTTTTTCTGGCTGAGAACTTGTTTGGAGTGTTGAAGGCATACTAAGGGTGAACATATTTATGAGTTGGAGGCAGGCTAAAATTGCATCTGATACATCACCAAGTGAGAGGAAATTAGCACCTTGTAATCAGATTGTCGAAGCTGGGGTAGTTGCACCTGAGGATTGAAAATATTCTGCCTAGAATTATGAACCCTAGAAGGTTAGAACAAAGGAAAGAGGACTTCTTAAATGAGATGAGAAATGAGACCAAAAATGCATTGACTATATTAAGAATGAATCCTAAGACTGAGGATTACTATAAGGATGTTGCTAAATATCTTGAGACTGTAGACACTGAGATCCCTACAGATGAAGAAATATTGTCGAGGGTTATGGTACAAGTAAGTAAAATTCATAGGATGGATGTTTCTACTTTCACTGGTTCATTGAATCCTGAGGATTTGGTAGATTGGGCTGGAGAGCTAGAAGATTGCTTTGAACTTGAGGATATCATAGATCCATAGAGGGTTAGGTTAACATAGACTAATTTGAAGGTTCATGTTTCCTTATGGTGGAAATAATTGTAGAAAGATAGAGATGAGCATGGTGAAGTTAAAATCACTAGATGGAGGGTGATGGTTTCTAGGTTGAAGGCTAAATTCATTCTTGAGGATTATGAATTAGAATTATTCAAGAAACTGCAGAACTTGAAGCAGAAGGAATTGAGTATGAAGGAATATAATGAAACGTTCTATAAGATGACAATCAAATCTAGACACTGAGAGGTATCTAAGGAGAAGGTGTCTAGGTATATTAATGGACCGAGATTTAATATTCATGATGAGCTAAGTATGTTGAGATTTATATAGTGGAGGATGATTATCAGTATGAATTAAGGGAAAAAGGTAAGTTAAAGAGAAGACAAGGTAATCCTAGAGGAAAGGAGAAGAAATCTAGTAGAAATGGAAAAGAGAAGAAAACCATTGAGGTTGAACATGATTAGAAGACACTAATACTTCTTTGTGGAGATATTAAATATTCATGGCCAGTTCAGTGTGTTCTTTAGGTTCTAACAGTTAGTTGGAGTTTTCTAATCTTTCAAAGCATTTATCGATCAACAGAACTTGGTGACTCATATACTGATGTTCTTGGATATTTGGCCAACATCTCTCTTGGATCACATGTCAATTCCACATCTTGGCATTGAGATATTTATTATTTGGTTCATGACCTATATTATGGTATTACCTTTTCATATTCTTGGAAAATGTTATTGATCTAGCAAACTTATGAGTTGCAAAGGCTCTATAAATTGAGGTTTTTGATCTTTGTTTGGAGAGGAAGAGAGTTGGTAGGAAGATAACCTTGGGAGTTTAGTATTATGGTTTAGATCTAGATTTGCATTGTAATTAGGCATGTATGTTGAAATTCTATAATCTGGATGTTGCAGGGCAATGTGATGTAAATAGCTGATTCTATAGTAATGCAAAGATCTGTTATAGCATGTTGATTGTCTATTCTTATTTCTAATTTGATTGTTTCCAATGTGTTGAATCTTGCTTCATGGTTGTACCATCTCCATTGGAAAAACTTTGGCCCTGACTACGTCAAATTGACATATTCTACTTGAGCTCAACTTATACTAATTATTATCATAGAGACTATGATTGTATTCTTATTTTAAAAGAAATAAGCATTCTTGGAAATATACCTCGCCTTTGCAAAGAATACAATTTCATAGAAAGCACAAATATCAAACTACTACTTGCAAAGATAAATTCTTATGTCGTTGGAACAATTTGTGCATTGGTCATGACCACCACAAAAAAAGGCTAAAAACTTCTTATTTCCACACTACCTTTTTTTTCTTCAACATTGTCCTAAAACTTGGTATGTTATATGCATTGTCTTAATATCTGCCATTATATTTGGCAATATGAAATTGACTGATGTAAATATTTATAATTCCAAATTGAAGATGGACAATTTACAACTATATTGAACCTTAATTTGTTTCTATTTTATTATTGTCCTTGTGAAATATTACCACAACTTGAATGTTCATCAATATTGACTAACTTGACATATTTTAGGCATTTTAATATTATATTAAGATTTTTCTATGAAAGGTTGATCTTGCAGTACAATGTCAATTGTAATGCAATACTAATACTGCAATCATGGTTTGAATATCATCAGAGAGGTGTTAATGCCTCAACATGTTCGTGGGGATGGGGGCCCTATTATGGGCTCACTAGTACAAGTTCTAGTCAAAAGGATCATTGATAAAAAAATATTAAGAAATTATCAAACGTAAAATGAATACACATCATAAGAGCCAAATAAAACTATAATAATAACATATACTAGGTCAATTAAATCACTGAAACAAACTTGATGCAACTGCATCATCTCTAGTTTTTTGGTTCACTTTCATTTCTAGAAAAAAATTGGTTTGTTAATACTTTTTTTAAATATTGTGATATTAATACTAGAATTCAACTCTATAGTTTTTGAGTCAAACTCATTTACCCAGGTTTCATGAGTACTGGTTCAAAAGAACCCATCTCTCATAAGAATGAATGGAATGTTTAGAACTCATGACATCTAGGTGATGCTCACAGAGGTGAAGCACTAGGGCTTCCTCAACGGTCACAAATCCAAATACTACTCCATCTCAAGTGCACTTAACTATTAAGATTCCTCCAAGGTTAAACCCACTTTTGTTGCAACCTCACAGATGTGAAGCACAAAGACTTATCAAGAGGTCACCCATCATAGTACTTCTCTAGCTTAAGTGTTATTAAATACAAATTTTACTTCAAGGTTAAGCCTACTTTTCTTGCAACTCCAAAAGGGTCTTAACCTTAGAGGAAACTTTGTATTTAAGCACACTTGAGCTGGAGCATTACTGGGATAAGTGACTTCCCAAGAATTCTCAATGCTTTACCTCTATGAGCATCACCTAGATGCGATGAGTGCTAAGTGTTCTATTCATTCTCATGAGAGATGGGATCTTGTGAACCTCTAATCATGAAAAATGGGTCAATGAGTTTCACTCAAAAACCACACAGTTGAATCCTGATAGTAATATCACAAATTGACTTGGTGTGAAAAATATCTCCTACTTATCTTATAATATTGTTTTAAAATTCTTTTACAATATGCTTACTCAAAGCATTGTGATAAGATATATAAAGGTGGAGATGTCAACATTTCTATATGATGACATGTTTCCATCTTAAATTTTTTTATGTGTTTCTTATACTTTTTTTTTTTTTTTTACGACTTTATGCTTTTTAAGTAAAATTATAAATTTTTTTTGTTTATTTTTTATTTTTGTAAATGAAGAACATGTTTAGTCTTAAATAATGAGAACACCACACACTCAAGGAGTTCACAACTCAAATGATTAAATTTTAGTCTCAATAAAATGCACTTAGATTCGAATAGGACATTCATGATGCAAAACTAGTACAAGCTGACAATGATAGTAGGATAGTCTACTTACTCAACAACAATTTCTATAGTAAGAACCTTTTGAACCAAGATAGAATGTCAAGAATATGCAATCCATAATGAACATATTGGTAGTTAAAGTGGGGTTTTACATATAATTTATTGTCAAAGGTTTTAATCGGTAGCTACTATTTGATGTTGAGTTTAGCACTCCCTTGTTTTCTTCTAGTGCAAAACACTCTTCCCCTCTATATACATGATTGTATTAACATTTCATATATTTCCAATGTTGTGGTTTGACATCTTCTTTTGGTATATATTTTTGTATATGCCACCTTCTCTTATAGTGCATTTTGTCTAATGTACTACATTACTCATTTTATTTTCATTGTGATGTTGTAACTAGCTTGCAATAACATGTGTTATTCCTTGTAATCATATTTTATATTGTTAATATATCTATATATTTTTGTAAGCTTCACAAAAGATAGTATAGTAGGTGTTATGTTTACATGTAAGATTATAAATAAGATTGTTCTTTAATATACAAAATTATAGTCAAAGTGTTGAAGTAAAAAGATAAAAGAACAAAAAGTTTATATAACATAATTGTCAAGATTTGTTTTTTTAATTACATTAGCTTATACTTGAGAAAAAATGATGTAGATAAATAGTAATATCTATAAATTTAATTTTTTATATTATCACTTAAATAACACTATATATCATGAATAAACTCGAGAATGAGATGACTATATATCTAGTATTTAATATTCTAAATAATAGTTATGAGAGTTGATGTCAAAAGTAATAATAATCTCTCATCAAATAACATGTAAGATTTATTTTGATATTGTTTAACTTATTTTTTTGCATTTTCATTCAAAATTTAATGCAATATAACATATTATATTAAATAGTTTATCATTATCATAAATTTTTAAACAAAAAAACTTTACTATGACTATGATTATGTTTGGTTAGAAAAATATCGAATTATGCCAATTAAAAGCTTTAGTATAAAATAATTTATGATTAACTTTATTATGACTATGATTATGTTTGGTTAGAAAAATATCAAATCATGTCAGTTAAAAGCTTTATTATAACATTGACCAATTCAATCTTTTAGTTTACAAATTCAAATGCCAACCTAATCTTATAAAATACAATTTTAATTTTAATATTTATTTTAAAAGATTAATGCAACTATTTATGTTTCAACTAAAATAATATAAATTAAATATCAATATCCTTTCAAATTTCATCACTAATCATCTCCATCCTAGATGTCCTTTTGTTTAGTTGGGTCAAAAGTACTGTGAAGCCTATTTTTAATCAATCTTTCCATAATGTAGATTTATAATAGTTAGTTGCAAAATTACTGTGGATAATTAGTAAGTATTTATATAATTTTGATGTAAGGTTATTTGTCACATCACTTGAAAAATATGAATAAAATTGATTCAAGATAATTAGTCAATTTTCTACAATGTTGATATAATGTTACTAGTCACTTAATAAAAAATTCAACAAGGGATATTGATGGAAATGCATAAAAGATGAATATTTATCTTAGAAGATGATTTGGTTATCATTCTATTTATTTTTTTGTCAGTAACATGTACATTTGATAAGACTTATTTACACTTTTGAATGAGACATTTGGAGAATTATTACTTATGATATGAGATTCAACTAAATAAATGTTAAATAAATAATCATTATTAGAATTCAAATAATTAAGCATATTACAATTTTGTGAAATAATAAAAAGAATTTGTTCAATTTTTTTATAATACAATATATCTAATTAGTTATTATATTTAAAATATAATAATATATAATATTCAAAAAATGATAACAAGATTTTCACATCCCTAATTTTGATTTGAAGTTACTTTTAACTTTTATGTTAAATATATGTTTAAAATTATGCATGAATGAGTGATTTTACTTCAAATTGATGTCTAGATACAAGCATAATGTGATAAGAATGTTTTATTAAAGGGTAAGAAAATTGTGATTATTATATATTTTGATTAATTATTATGATAACATTACAATTAACAAACTAACCATTGTGATAGCTTACTCCATTGGTGTAAATAGTGTAGAAAAAATGCTAGGTGTCTAACACATGACATCAAAGGGGAGCATTTTTTTCTAAATATCTTTCACAACTTATCAATCTATTAGCCATGAAAATAAAGTTGTGCATATCAATTTGGATTGGCTATGCATACCATTTTGTGGATTGACTGTGCATATAGAATACACAAGGAGCCGAGTAGAGTTTGAAGAACACTGATATCATTTAACATGCATGTTAACTCTCACTCCAATCATGTTTTTTATGGTTATCATTCTTTTGTTTCAATGAACAATAAAACTGTGCATGATTTGAATATCATTCTCTTTTTTTTTCGGTCACCTTTTAAAGGAAAGTTGAGAGTTCAACATAAGAAAACTTAAGATATTATTTTTCTATCTTTCCTTTTGGAGTGAAGATGGAGAGTGGCTCTATGAACAATGTAGGAATTTGAAAGATAAAAAAGACGCTAAAGAGAAATGAATCTAGGCATGTATACTTACTTGTGCATAAAATCATTTTATATCTTCCTTTCTTTAGTGTTGGAAAAGAAAAGAAATTTGAATACAAGAATTTAAATCATAAAACATCATACACACACACACACACACACATACATACATACATACATACATACATACATACATACATACATACATACATACATACATACATACATACATACATACATACATACATACATATACTTATACACATACACATACAGATACATATACATATACATATACTTATACACATACACATACAGATACATATACACATACATATACATATACATACACACATGCATATACATATACATATACATATGCATATACATATACATATTGTAAAGGATAGAATATGTACGGTTGTGTGTGGATTCATTTAACATAAAATCCCTTACATTTAAATATGTTATGGGGGTAAATAAGATGCTGTCCTATCCTTAGATATGTAAATGAAAGATCCAAGTTGATTAACCCAAAAGGAAGGATCAATGCATAAATAAATCAATCATTTGGAAACAAGAATAAGGAAGGAAGATATTAAGTACCCAGTTTGATTGATTAATTTGAAATAGATGTATATGGATTGATAACTTTAATTGAATTGAATTGAATGGGAGAAATGTACTAACCTTGAAAAATTGCAGATCCAAAGAATGCTATTTTTTGAAGCCTGTGTTGAGTTTCTAGAAATTCTAAGACCGGATTTGGAATGGAAATGCAGAGACGAGAAAAACCCAGAAATATTTTTCCATTTTGAGACAGTTCCGATTTGTGCCCTCAAGTCAATGTCACCATTTACTAGAATTTATGATTGTGCCCTAGGTCACAATCAACCTAAAAAGTCTTAGACTGAAATTCTATTTTCAGATCCTGGAAGTTTTCCAAAAAGGGTACCCAAATCTCTGTCCCAATCTACTATTCCAAACTTGTACCTATAAGAAAAAGGGTTTTGTTTGTTGGGGGAGGGGTTTGCCTTGGTCAAACCCCGATTTTGGAATTAACCTCAAATATATAATTGAAATTGTAGAAATAAACAAAGTAAATGAAACAATTCACCTTTCTCATGTAAAATTCATTGCGGAGGATTCAAATCCTTGAATCCACAAGTATGGATGCACCAAATGGATGTAGAATTTAGAATGGAGAATGTAGGATGTCTTCAATAAATTGCTTGTATATCTTCAATACCAATCTTGAATGGGTTCTTGAATTGGAAGAGGCTTGGAGGAATGTGGATGTAGAAATCTTCAACAAGAGGGCTCCATGGAGCTTGAGTCCTTCAATGGCCACCAATGGATCTCCTTGATGAAAATGGATGCTTGAGAATGGATGAATGCTTCAATGGCAACTTGGCTTGCTTCAAATATTGCTTCTTCACCTTTTAAATTCACTCTTCAAGTCTTGAAAGTTTTATGATTCTTGATTATGCTTAGCTTCTTGATGGTTAGAGAAAATGAGAGGAGAAAGCTTCCTTTTATATGAAATTGGGGCACAATCTTCTAGGGAGGCCGACATAGAGGAATTAAATTCTAATTGGACCCATGCTCCTAGAAGAGGACCTATGTTAAATATAATTTAGGATTTGTTGTCTCGAGGTTTGAAACAACCGTCCTGAAAGCGGGAATTAACTTTTTCCAAAGACCGACATCCAGAAACCCTGAGATTCTAGAATTTGGGCCCTAGACTTGAAAAATGTTGATTGTGACCTAGTTCAAGGTCGAGGTAAAATTTGAACCAAAAAGGTCAACCTTGACCCTAAGGCCAAAGTCCTAGTTTCTCAGTCTGGGTTGCCAAAAATAGGCTAGAAAGAGTGGATATGGGGCAGAACAAGGGGATAAAGCCAGATGAAAGTCAGGAACCCATTCAAGGTGCTTGACATGACCCCAAACCACTTACCCAGAAGGATAAACTAGTCTACCATGGAAGTGCTTCCATTTTCTGACTATACATTTAGCCCCCACTTTAGCAAGAGTATGGAATCAGTACAAACTCTTGGTAAAGGAGATCATAAAGAATAGATAATATTATTGGAATCATAAGGGACAAAAAAATCTTCAAGCCCCCAAGGGGCTTAATTATTTATCAACCCTAAGATCATGATAAGAGAGACATCACCAGTTAAGGAGAGAGAGAGAGGGTATAGTTATCACGATAAGAGAGACATCACCAGTTAAGGAGAGAGAGAGGGTATGGTTACCTCACCCAATGAGAACTTATGTCTCATTTTGAACCATACAAGGAAAAAAAGGTGTAACTGGAAAGATGGAGTTGAATCGCCTAGTGAATGTGGCTACTCACTAGTCAACCCATCAAGGAGATCTATTCTTATGGACACCTTCCGACCTTAAGGGATCAAAACATTGAAATTGAAACTGGAGGGATCAAGAGATCCATGTAAATTTAAACTAGAGGGATCAAGAGATCCATGTAAATTTAAACTAGAGGGATCAAGAGATCCTAAAAAGTAAAATGTCCATGCTTTAAGGATTAGCCTTTAATCCATAAAGGGAAAAAGTTTTAAGTTTTGAAAATATTTTGAACGTGCATGTGTGAAAAAGGTTAGTAGAGCGTATGACCCCACGTTAAAGTCATTGCTAACACTTTAACAGGAGCAATGGATTTGACAGAAACATAAACAACTCTACTGATTATGTTTACTCTACGAGATGCCCCCAAATGAAGACAAATCAAGGAAAATATCACATAAACATACAAAGAACACATAAGGGATCTACCTACTATGGGGTTAGTATGATCATAAGATAACATGTACATATAGATATGATATTATTGCAAATGAATTGACATTATTCCCCAAAGAAAGTAGAACTACAATCACAATGGAGGAAAGAAAACTCAAGAGTTATGAGGAAGAATATTTTTGAATCACAACATGGAGACCAAAAAGAATCAGTGCTACCATGTCACAGATCCAAGAATACTATACAAGGAAAACATTTACGAACAATAGAACAAGTACAACATAACATGAAAAAAACATATAAAAGAATGGAGATACATATAGAAGAATTGCACAACAAGTTTGATTCCTTTATCACCTTGCACCAACAAAGTAACAAGGGTCATATAAAAGAGTCTAAAAAACACATTACAGGAGAAGCACAATACAACATGCAAACACAAAAATGGCTACCATGAAGGATAAGCCAATCAGGTGCATCACCTACTATCCCCATCTCAATTTATATCATTTAGGGAAGGTTGGAAACTCGCAAGAGGGACTATATCCAATACAGTAGGAATAATAGCCAGTTCCAAACAAGAATCCTCTTGAGAGTCGCGTTGCTCAATACTAGTTGTAATTTTCGATTGAGTTGAAAGCATATGAGGTAAATCAGTGTCAAGATCAATGGTCTCATATTCATCACTAAGATCAATAGGATAACCTAAAGTATCCTCCTCATCAAGATTAATTAAAATTGGATCTAAGATGCATATAGGATCATCATAGTCATTCATCTTAACATCATTATGATTATTGACTTCTTCCAACACATCAGGCATAGGTTGATCGAGAGAAGGTAAAGAATTTTGAAGAAGAGAAGCATGGGCCCTAGCATTAGCTCTATGCTTCTTACAACATTTGTTAGCAAATTTATTACGTTTTGATTTGTTTGACACATGTGGAGAACTAGGAGGAATAACCACTAATTCCTTCATAGGTTCTGTAGGAGGATTGGTAGGATTCACAGTAGGCTGAGAAGCAATACTGGGAGGTTGAGTAATAGAGTTAGTAGTAATGGATAAAGGAGGTATAGAAGGAGTGGGAAAAAGACCACGGTTGAGATCTATCCGAGGCATGCTTAACTAGAAAATCTTGCGATGTTTATAGGCTTGATATGAGAGAGAAAGGTTGTCAGGACGATGAGGACATGAATTAGGTAATGAGGGCCAAAATAATTCAAGAGTAGCACAATCTCTATGCCTATAAGGTTGATATATACTATGATTAATAGTTTTTACTTCCCCATTATGAATGAACTTAAGACATTTATGAATAGGAGAAGCAATAGCATGCATAGAAGTTATCCAAGGCAAACCAAATTTGACTTGAAATTGATTAGACGTAGGAACAATAATGAAGGTAGTATCTAAAACCTTGCCACAGAGTTCAACCGGAAAGTTAATAGAACCGAGTATAGGATAGAGAAAACCATTACAAGTTTGGATCCATGCCTCTGATGGATCATAACAATCACATTGTAGGCCTTTCATAAAAAGATTTTCCTCAGTAATAACATTGATTAAAGATGTGGGATCAAAAATACAACCATGCATAGGTATCTTAGCAATCCTAGCATAAATATAAGGGGGACCATCGAGAACCTTAATAGTCTCAGAGTCATTGAAGGTAATTGAAAGTTCCCGAGGTCGCTTATCCTAAGTTTGTTTCTGAGGTTTAGGTAGAACTAGAAGTTGAGGTGGAGGTGAAGGATCTTGAACAATAGGTTGGGATACAACAACGCTCTCCACATGAATAACAATGTGATTAAGATCATCCATCTTTGAATCGTAAATGATGTCTACAGAAGATGGTTGAGCGATAGTATTAGTATCATGTGTAGGTAGAGGATTCATGTAGATTTGAAGGTTTTAATTAGGAGGAGAGACAAATTTGTTCCCATTACCATCAAAATTATCAATAGATAAATAATTGGAATTGATTAAATCTTGAACCTTATGCTTTAGAGAATAAAATGTTTCAATATCATGGCCATTCTGGCAATGGTATTGGAAAAAAGATTTAGAATCAAAGGATTTTGAAGATATGGTAGTAGGAAGGAGAGGTAAAATAGGAGGCAAGGTAATCATATTAGAACTTAACAACCTACTCATAATAGAATGTAAATATTCGGAGAGAGAGGAGTAAATGTACGATTCATTCAGAAAGCAGTGGATGCAGAAGTGGCATTGTGTGATGCAACAACAACTTGATCATCAACCGCATTTGTTTGTTTATTAATCTTTATGTAGTTGTTAGGTTTCTAAAATTTATTAGGATTAGGAGCATTGTCACTCTTATCAACTGGAACAGGAGCCATTGGAGTGTTGCTCTCAAATTGACTCACTTGTAATTGATATTGATGAAGTGCTGCACAAAGTTGTTGAAAAGAGGTAAATTCGATAAGAAAAATCTTACCTCTAATATCCTTTTGTAAATTTGAAATAACCATGTGTTGAATATCAATATCAGGGATAGGATAAGAAATTTGAGCATACAAATGCTTAAATATACCAATGAAATCAGTCAATTTTTCCTTAATGTTTTGTTTACAATGCATTAAATCAGTTAAGGAAACTTGCGGACCAATGTTGTTTTGAAATTTTTGAATGAAGGTATTAGCAAGTTTAGGAAAATAATCAATGGAATAAGGAGGTAAAGAACAATAACATTGAAAATCCTTATCACAAAAGGTTCTAGCAAACAGTTTAGCTAAAATCCTATGGTCATGAGCATAATCACTACAAAGGATTTGAAATGTTTTAACATGAGTAATAGGATCACCTTTACCATTGTAGTTCTATAGACGAGGCATATCGGCTTGTTGAGGAACAGTAGCATGAATAATGTATAAAGATAAGGGACTACCCATGTCACATGTAGGAATGCTAAACTTGGATTGAGTTAAAGATGCAAGTTGTTGTTGTAAACATGACACAGTCTAAGCCAAACTAATTATTGTGGAATCATTAGAAGACATAGGTGGAATAGAAACATTAGGAACACTAGGAAAAGTGTAGGAAGCAACAAGAATAGAAAATAAAACCGGTGGAACATTTGGAACCATAGTTGGAAGGGGATTAGTATAAGTAAAAGGTACACTATGATATGAAGGTTGTGAGGTAGGTAGAGATACCGGTGGAACACTCACATGAATAGATGAAATTGGGAGAGATGTAGTCATCAAAGGAGGAGTATAAGTAGGAATTCTAGGTAAAGGAATAGAAGAAGGTCCTCGAATAATGATAGGAGTATATCCTAGATCTTGAGCCTCTTGAGCTAAAGGTTTAACATTTGAATGCACCAGATGAGTGATACCACACAAGAAATTAACACCTTGATCACTATCATGAAGGAATTTATTAAGAGCCTCTATAGCTTGAATAGAATCTTGATTATGGTTTTCTTGAATAAGCCAATTTCCCATTTTATCAAGTTCGGCTGAAAGTTTTTGCACTTGTTCAGGAGGAACTCTTAAAGAATCATCCTCATCATGAGATGACTGAGAAGAGTTATGATCCATAGAAGGATTGGAATCATGAGTATTCAAGTTGTCATCTGAGATCCTAAAAAAAGGAGAGGAAGATCGAAGGAACCCATGAGTCTACGACTTCTTCTAACCGGGATACTATAAGTAGGACTAGAAGTGGTAAAGTTCATACACCAATGTAATGCAAATGAACTAATTTAGAAAAAAATGAGTTTGATTTTAATTTTTGAAAGGAAATGAAAGAACATACAAGAAAGCTAATCTAATATGCATGCAATATCTAACATAAAAGATGTAAATCTAACACCAAAAAGAAAGAGTTGTCTATCACGGGTTCACCAAAATGTAAAGGATAAAATATGTATGGTTGTGTGTGGATTAATTTAACATAAAATCCCTTACATTTAAATATATTATGGGGGTAAATAAAATGATCTCCTTCTATCCTTGGATATGTAAATGAAAGATCCAAGTTTATTAACCCAAAAGGAAGGATCAATGCATAAATGAATCAATCATTTGGAAACAAAAATAAGGAAGGAAGATCTTAAGTACCCAGTTTGATTGATTAATTTGAAATAGATGAAGATGGATTGATAAATTTAATTTAATTTAATCGGAGAAATGTACTAACCTTGAAATATTATGGATCCAAAGAATGCTATTTTCTAAAGCCTGTGTTGAGTTTCTAGAAATTTTGAGAGCAGATTTGGAATGGAAACATAGAGACGAACAAAACCCAGAAATATTCTTCCATTCTGAGATTGTTTCAATTTTCACCCTCAATTCAATGTCACCATTTTCCAAAAATTCCAATTGTGCCCTAGGTCACAATCAACCAAAAAATTCTCCGACTGAAATGCTATTTTCAGACCCCAGAAGTTTCTGAAAAGGGTATCTGAATCTGAATCCCAATCTTCTATTCTAAACCTGTACCTAAAAGAAAAAGGTTTTGTTTTTTGGGGGAGGGGTTTTCCTTGGTCAAACCCTAGTTTTGGAATTAACCTCAAATATATAATTGAAATTGCAGAAATAAACAAAGTAAATGAAACAATTCACCTTGCTCATGTAAAAGCCCTTGTGGAGGCTTCAAATCCTTGAATCCACAAGTATGGATGCACCAAATGGATGTAGAATGTAGAATGGAGAATGTAGGATGTCTTCAATTAATTTATTATAGATATTCAATACCAATCTTGAATGGGTTCTTGAATTGGAAGAGGCTTGGAGGAATGTGGATGTAGAAATCTTCAACAAGAGGGCTCCATGGAGCTTGAATCCTTTAGTGGCCACCAATGGATCTCCTTGATGAAAATGGATGCTTGAGAAGTGCTTGAGAATGGATAAATGCTTCAATGGATACTTTCCTTGCTTCAAATGTTGCTTCTTCACCTTTGAAATTCACTCTTCAAGTCTTGAAAGTTTTATAATTCTTGATTATGCTTAGCTTCTTGATGGTTAGAGAAAATGAGAGGAGAACGCTACCTTTTATATTAAATTAGGGAACAATCTTATAGGGAGGTTGACATAGGAGAATTAAATTCTAATTTGACCCATGCCCCTAGAAGAGGACCTATGTTAAATATAATTTAGGATTTGTTGTCCCGAAGTCTAAAACAGCTGACCTGGAAGTGGGAATTAACTTTTTCCAAAGACCGACATCTGGAAACCCTGAGATTCTGGAATTTTGGCCACGGACCTGAAAAAGGTTGATTTTTACCTAGGTCAAGGTCGAGGTTGACCTTGACCCAAAAATTTTTACCTTGACCCTAAGGCCAAAGTCCTAGTTTCTCAGTCTGGGTAGCCAAAAATAGGCTAGAAAGAGTGGAAATGGTGCAAAACAGGGGGATAAAGCTAGATCAAAGTTATTTACCCATTCAAGGTGCTTGACATGACACCAAACCACTTACCTAGAAGGCTAAACAAGTCTACCATGGAAGTGCTCCCATTTTCTGACTATACACATATACATATACATATACATATTGACTGAAGGAGGGTAAGGAGAACAGGGTCCAGGGCACTCCCAGCTATCCAAACCAACTTTCCAAAACAACAAAGAAGAAATAAAACAAGAAGGGAGAGAAGAAACAATAGATACTTTGCATTAATTCATCAAAATCATTACATGTCAGGCTGTAAGGCCTTTTTGGTTTTGGACATATACATTCAGATGTTTATAGAATAATCTTGATCCATGCGAGGTCACAGACCTACGATCTAAATCTGTTAACACTTAACCTTCTATCCCAAAAACTGATACCTAATCTAAGAACAAAAACCAAATATATACAAGAGTCCACCAAAGAGGTTGACACTCAGATCCTAAAGAGCCAACATAGGAAATAGTAAAGACCTAGATTTAGGTCCACACACATCCCATTGAGGAATCCCACATTAATTATGCTACACAAATTAAATGTAGAAGTTGGCCGGAAGATCCAACTTAAAAAATAAACAACTCGATAAGAAGATGACCAAGCAACGGGAACAAATCGGTAAGAAGATAACCAAGCAACAGAAACAACTCGGTGAAAGAAACCATTGAGAATCCAACATTCATTGAGACCCATCGGTAAAGAAAGACAAAACAAGTAATCAAGCAACAACAGTTACTGAGCACTTTACCGAGCAGCCTCCAAACAAGCTAAAGAACAAAACAAACATATTTTTGGTTTATCAGGATTTCCAAAGAACCCAAGATGCTCATGCATTAGACACCTGGGGTTAAAAGAAATGATTCTCTGAATAATGTGTAAGGTCCTGTTGGAAGTACAATAATGGGGAAAGCAAGATGCTGAGATGGGGGGTGAATTAGATCTTAAAACTTAACCACTTAAAAAAAATTGATCCGTATTCATACATATATGAATTTAACCTAACATCAGATAGAATCAACAACATGAAATGTATAGCTCATAACATAGAATTTTGGTAAACCAGAAACCCAAATAGGTAAAAGTGGGGTGGGGATGACAGCCACAAAATCTTCACTACTGCAACAATAAAGTGTGCCTGTTAGGGCTAAAAGAGTTTCATTGCAACATGCAATCTACCTGGTTAAAGGTCTTTTCAGTTAAGAACTAAAGATCATTAAAATCTACCTTATTAAAGGATTTCAACTTACAGTAAAGTAAGCACTCGGATAAGAGATTTAAAATGGTCTGCTAGAACCACTCTGTTAAGAGATTTCACCTGATACACCTGTTAGAATGTTTCAAGTAGTGATCCTTTGTTATGCACTCATATGCTAATGACAGATCTTCTCTTTCCAATACCTTCTATGATCTCACAATCTGATATGTCTTTACTCTGCTTTTCACATCTCTTTGGGGTGAAAAGACATAACCCTTATTACAAGTTATTTTGAAAAAACAATAACCTAACTAAAAAATAACTACCTAACTTTTGGATTAGGCTTTGGCCGAAAATCCAAAACAACTCGTGAAAAGCTAATATCTCTGCTGGAGATAGGAAATTTAATCTCCCGAACTAGGTCATTTTTAGATTTTTAAAATTTGACCATCTTAATCCTCTGTTGGAATCATCTTTGTAGAAGGTCGAAATTTCAGCATTTTTTCAAGGCTTCGATTAGTTAGTTCTATTTATTTGTGTCATAAAGATTCCTTCCTTTGATTTTTTTAGTATGGAGAAACTTGCTTCTTGATAATAGATTGGGACTTCTAAATTCTCAAAATTTAGGGTACCAACACACTCAAAAGATCAATTTCCTTCTTCAACACAATTGTAACAAGTTCCTTGGAACCCTCTTCTATTATAACCACCTCGGGAGTAGGTGCCTCTTCCTCAGAATAAAATTCCACCTTTCCATTTTGTCTTTCCTTTGTCTTGATATGTCTATGAAATTGTCTTGTATGGTTAATATCTACTTTTTTCATCTTCCTCTTCCTCTAGGGTATCTACCACCTCTTCCTCTTTTCCTTTGTTCATCTCTTTTGTTCAATTTATCCTCAACTTTTAAGGAAAAATAATATGCCTCTTCAATACTCTCCATCTTTACTAGGATGATTTTATCTTGTATAGAACTTCTTAATCCATTCAGATACCTTTATATTATTTCCACTTCATCTTCAACATGTCCATATCTGATGACTACTATGTAGAATTCTTTGGTATAATCTTTTATCGAGCTATCTTTCTGCTTCAAACTTTGCATTCTCCTAATCAGGTTAATTTGGTAATCACAAGGTAGAAACTTGCATTTCAATTTGTTTATCATCTTATCCCATACCTTGATCTTGTCTTTACCTTTCTTATTTCAATCCAATTGCAGATGCTCCCACCACTAGGATGCATAAACATTCAACTTTGTACTTGCAATCTTTACTTTCTTCTTCTCTGATACATTCTCATACTCAAAGTATTTTTCCATCTCAGTTATCTAGTCTATCAATTCATCAGAATCCAACTTTCCACTATACTTAGGAGGATTAAACTGAGGTGTGGACTTCAAGCTTGTCAATGTTCATAGGAATCTCTCTTCTTCCTGATTCATCACAGGTGTAGGTGCAGCTTCTCCTTGCACTTCTTCCAATTCATCATCACTAACATCTTCAATATGTCTTCCTATGCACTGGGGTGTCTCAACAACTTCCAATGTTGCAGCCATCTGTCTTAACATATCAACTAGACTAGGATTTGCATATCCTCTCCCATGAACCATCTTGAAACCCTCTGCAATTGTGGGCCATATCACAATCTGTTACCCCACAACAATATCAACCAACTCAGGTTAGGGCTTACAAGAAGGAACCTAGATCTCACCTTCTCTCTGATACCACTTGACACAAGGAGGGTAAGGAGGAAAGGATCCATGACATTCCCAACTATCTAAACCAACTTTCCAAAACAAAACCAAAGCAACAACATAAGAAGAGAGAGAAGAAACAACATATACTTTGCATTAATTCATCAAACTCATTACATGTCATCTTGTAAGTCCTTCCTAGTTTTTCCCATATACATTTAGATGTTTATAGAATAATCTTGATACATGCGAGGTCACATACCTGCAATCTGAATCTTTTAACACTTAACCTTCTATCCCCAAAATTGATACATAATCTAAGAACATAAACCAAATATATACAATAGTCCACCAAAGAGGTCGGCACTCGGATCCTAAAGATCCAACATAGGAAACACTAAAGACCCAGATTTAGGTTCACACACATCCCAATGAGTGATCCCACATTAATTATGCTATGAAAATTAAATGCAGAAGTCAGCCAGAAGATCCAACTTCAAAAATAAACAAATTGGTAAGAATATGACCGAGGAACAGGAACAACTTGGTAAGAAGATAACTGAGAAACGTAAAAAACTCGGTGAAAGAAACCATCGAGCAGCCAACATTCACCGAGACCCATCGGTAAAGCAAGATAGAACAAGTAACCGAGCAACAAAAGTTATCGAGCACTTTACCAAGCAGCCTCCAAACAAGCTAAAGAACAAAACAAACATATTTTTGGTTGATCAGGATTTCCAAAGAACCCAAGATGCTCTTGCATCACATATACATATACTTATACATATACAAATATGTATACACATACACATACACATACACATACACATACACATACACATACACATACACATACACATACACATACACATACACATACACATATGCATATACATATACATATATACATATATACATATACATATATATATACATATACATATACATATACATATATATACAACCCTAAAACTAATCACCATGTCTACATTCTCCTCTTTAGGATGTCTAGCTCCGATTTTTCACTTTCTTTAGGTTGACCCTTATTTGGATAGGCCATTATCTTTCCTAGATAAGGAATAATTGACCATAATTATCAAGAATACATAGCATTTTGTATACCTAGTTGAAACCTCATTATTGACACCTAGTGGGGGAACCTCTTGTTTGGTTGTTTAGTCCATCCATCCTTCACGGGGGCCATCCTTTCACCCATAATAGGAGATATTGTTGGAAAGTAATCAATTTTGTGTAAATTTTATTTACTTTTTGGTTGTCATTTATGGCAACACATCTGGGTTTCAGATCGATTCCAGCAAAGATAAGTTTTGATGATTCATTAAATATTGACTAAGTATAGAAGCAAAGATACAAAAGTGTTTTGGATGCTGAAGATCGAGATCGATGATTTAGAGAAAGTGAGCTTAGAGGAAGATAGTATGGGGTATCTATGACCTCCACCTAAGATTGATTTGGTTTTGGTTGAGTCTATGGTGAGTTAGAAAGAATTGAAGACAGACAGACAACATCAGAACAATGAAACAGAGCAGTTTGACAGTAGCAAAAATTGAGGGAGTATGACTTGGACTCTAGACAATTGAAGTTGTATTTTGGTTGTTGATAACCTCCACATTGACTATGCAAGAGCGCCGACTATGCATTTGGTATTTACTATATTAAATGTATTTTGTATTGAAGGCTGACTTTGTAATATTTGTAATATTCATATTGAGAGCTGACTTTGTAAAGTTGTGAGATATATATGTAAGATCTTTTTGATAAAGATATATGTTGGTAATAGTGGTTATTTGGATAGTCAGATGAGTTGTTGAGAGAATAGAAGAGCAGAGAATGATAGAGATCATTGAAGAACAATAAAAGAACTATCTAAGCACCAGTGTTGCTTGTTTTTGTTCATGACTGAGAACACTCTGTAACCTAAATTATATTGTAAGAGTTGTAAGCTTAGTTGGCCCCTAACAGGGTGTTGTGAACCTTTAACATGGTTTTAATTCCTTTAACAAGGAAATGTGAAATGTAATATTTAGCTCCTAATAAGGCTAGGTCTCCTTACAGGGACATTATACTTTAGTACATGCTTGTGGGTACCATCCCCACCGGGGTTTTCCCTTGGCCAGGGTTTCCTCGAAAACAAAATATGGTGTTATGAGTACTGTGTCATTTTCTTATGTTATTTTCTTTATTGCAAGTTTATGGTTAATATATAAATGGTTGAAGAATTTAATTAAGTGCTATAATACTGATTCACTCCCCTTCTCAGTATTATCCAACCCTAACAATTGGTATCAGATATTTTGGCCCTTGGAGAGAAAGTCTAACAGCTTGAGGGAGATCATAATGGATTTGGATAGTTTGCAAGAAAAATTTGATGTTGCACTTGAAGACCTTGACAAAGAAAAAGAAAAGAATGGAGAGTTGAGATTCAACATGCCAAGAGCTAAGAAATTCATAAATAAACTCAAAGACCAACTTGAGCTTTCCAAAAATCAAAGACAAGATCTTGTGGTTCAGATAAAAGAGGATTTAGATGAAGACAGTTTAGATCAAGTGAAGCAACTAAAAGAAGAGAATGAAACTCTGAAACTTGAAAATGAGACTATGGCTAAAGAAATACAAGTGCAGAAGGATGCTAAGAAGAAATTTGGAGAAGCTTTAAACAGTGCATTAGATCAAATGAAGAATGAGGCTGACAACTACAAGTACAAGTATCTGGAAGTGGAAAAATACAATTAGATTATAAAAGGTGAACTTGTTGAAGAAAAGAAACACATTGAGAAACTTCACACCAACAGTGATTTGATTGATGATCAGAGAGACAAATAGAAACCTAAAGGTGATATGAATGGTATTGGCTTTAATGAAGCTGAATGTTCAAAGAATTAGGATGAGAAATCAAATGAGAAGATTGATGCTGAGAAACCTTCTATTGAAGAAACTAAAGAGCAGATCAGACCCTTTAGAAGTAGATGCTTTGGCTGCAAAAGATTTTGACACATGAAGAGAGACTGCAGAGTTAATGCCCCTTCTAGAATTTTTTTGGTTTTTTTTTTAACTGTAATGGATATGGGCACAAGAAAGAAGAATGCAAAAAACCTAATCAATCAGGATATAGACAAGACAATAGAAGAGAATCTACAGTGAAACATACATGCTACAAATGTAATAACATTGGACACATTGTGAAGTACTATAAGCTACAAGTCAATCAGGAAAGAAGACCTCCTATATGTTACAAATGCAATAATCTAGTACATATAGCAAAATTTTGCAGGTAATGGATCAGACAATAGAATAGTACCACCTCCTATGAATTTACAGAAGAATTGAAATGATATTAGTAAGAGTGTTGCAGATTTGACAAGTGATTTTGAAAGTTGTTTTAAGAAGGAAGAAGATAGCAACAGTGGTAAGATATGGAAGATCAAAGAAACAAGTGAGACATTAGTTTAGGGAGAGTTAGTAGATGCTACTGGATCTTTGCCTGATGGTAGAAAAACATAATTGACCTAATTGGCTGATCATGGCCTTAGGGGGAGAATTGGATACAGACATCAGAATATATCTTGCCCTAAAATTTGTGGATTGATCTCAAGCGAGCTTGGGTATAAGCTTGGCCGACATAATGAAGTATACATCTAAGAGTGAAACATCAACCGACACATATATTTTGTTCTCAAGATCTAATAGTCGACTATATAGTTTTAAGTAAAAGTGAAATTCTAAACTTAAACTTGTATAAAGCACCACTTGATGACCTATCTCTTTATCATTTGATAAAGAGAAAGCTAAGGAGATTAGAGAGCAGAGATATTTAGACTATTCTACATTGGTTGTGTGTGATTGATTGAAGGATAAACTCAAAATTCAACAGAAGAAAGGTATTTACATCATCTAGCCATGGATGCACCTATTATTTTTGATGTTACAGATCAACCTAGGTATAATTTTAAGAAACATCCATTCAAATCATGTGAAGAGGATCCAAAGGGAGCATTTCCCCAAACCCCGTATGGTGTATTACATGTAGAAGATATTAGGGCTTACATACATTGTAAGTATGATATAATGAGAATTGATGATATATCAACTGAGATGGAGTATATGACAAATATTGGAGTCATGAGAGAAGAATATAAACACATTAATCAGCTGAGCATAATGGAAATTATGGACTTATGCAAATTTGATGAAGATGAATGGTTCAAAATAATATTAAGTAGGGTTCATGATCAGTTTATCTAGATAGGTGATCAACTTGTGAAGATTTGTAGTGACCTAATCCATGAAATCATTGGATTGGACAACATTGGAGTCATCCCTATTGCAGAGAAACATGTAAATAAAGAAGGTGAAACCCTAACTCATTCCAAATTGGATAGATGGGCAATGGCTGTAAATGAAATCTTTCAGCAAGATGTAAGATTGATTGCTATGATACTTGGGTACAAGTTCTACTACAGAAGCAAACCTAACTCAGTATCTATTGGGGTAATCATGATGGCATGGAGAATGGTGAAGGAAAATGTAAAGTATAACCTATGCAAAGTTTTGGAAATTAAATTCCTTGAGAATGTGAAGCTAGTGAAGAAGGAAAGAATGAAAACCTTTAGATTTGGTTCATTGCTAATGCATATGTTTATTCATATTAAGCACAAATTTCCTAGCTTACATCCTAGTGGTTGGAAATCTGGGATACTTACTGGTATTCTAATTTTGCAGAGGTACAAGAGACAAAATGCTACTTGGGTTGATGGTGAACTATTTGGTATGATCAAGATACTATAGAGATAGATGAAAACCAGATACAGGATACATGAAGACATTGTTGAAAAATACAAAGATACAATCTGTTTCATGGTTGAAACTGATTGTGTATGCTTTGAAGTAGTCATACCCAGAAATAAATGGTGTTATCCTAGGGGTTATGAAATATGTTCTGAGGTACTTACCATGCAAGTAGAACATGTCCTTGCATCAAAAATTGATACAATAGAGGAAAGATGGGGAACATATGAGGAAAATTCAGCAAAAGTGAGAGAAGAATAGACTAGAGGTCTGAGGAAGAGAAAGATTAATAATCTTGTACATGAATGCAAAGTAAAAGCTGGGATGACAGAAGAGGAACTAAAAGAATTCAAAAAGAAGATGACAGAAAGATTACTTGGACCAGAAAGTGGAATTACTGCAGCCCCTCCCACTCCTGAGGTAGTTATGGTAGACAGTCCACCTCCTCTTCAACAAAAAACAACACAAGATGAAAACATTACTTCTAGAGTAACAAGATCAAGCATGCAAACATCAGCTAAAGATAAGAGAACAACATGAGAAGAGAAGAAAGGGAAAAAACACATATGGAAACCTAACTTGAAGATGCTAGAGAAGAGAGCATTAGAGAAAGGTAAATTGTTCACAATTGATAAATACTATAACATGTATGAAGAAGCAGACAAAATTAAGATTGAGGACATTGTGATTGAACACTTACTTTCAAGAAGACACTTTTAGAAATTGAAGGAAGCATACCTATAGACTTATATGGGAGATTGGAGATAAGAAAACATGTAGCACAAATTGAAGATGATACAATCAGGAACCAAGAAATTGATAACATGCTGCCTATGATATCAGTACAAGAAAGGGACAAAATATACAAGGAATTAAAACCTCTATTAAGGACCAAGGTGAGATTATTGAAAACCATGGCGAGGAAGTATGATGAAGTCACTAAGGAAACTTAGAAGGCACTAGAGAAGATAATGATGAGTACTACTTCTAACAAGCCCTCAACTCCTAAGACCACTTTTCCCACACAATTGGGAATGGGTGAAAGATCAAAAGAAACAAAGACAACTTCTGAGAAGAGTGAAGTAGATCCACCACCAGATTTCTATGTTTCTGGTGTAGCAGTAACTCTTGACACCTCTCAAGATGAAAAGGACCCTTTTTCAGGGAATGTGGACACTTCTATAGCGGATGAGACTGAACAAAAGAAGGAAGAGGAACAAAATAAGGAAGAAGAATAGAAGAAGGAAGAAGAGAAGTTGAAGGAAGAAGAACATAAGAAAGATCAAAAAGAGGATGAAAAGAAAGAGGTAAACACATCATCCATTTCATTGTTGGCAAGTAGTGATGTAAATGTTGACAACATGGACGAAGTTGAACTAGTAAAATTGGCATTTACTACTTTGAACAAAGCCAAGGAAAGATCAAAATAGAAAGGAGACAAGAAGGAAAAAGTAATTACAAGAGAAATTGATACTGTAAACAAATTGCTTCTAGTACCTATTATTTTCTAGAACAAAGATGACATTGAAAATATGAGAATTACACTTGATGAATTTGATGGGCACTATGAGAACTTATTGAAGATAGCAGAGGAGAAGGCATAAAAGACATACTCAGAGAATAAGTTAACAACAGTTTGAAAATCTATCACATGGGACTTGGGCATTGTGAAAACTTGCTTGACAAATGCAAGGAGTTGCATTGGACAAGGGAGGAATTTTTTTAGTTATTGCTTGAATCTAATAAGGCATGTTCATAATGTAGAAGACATTATTGCCAAAGAGAGGGCAACTCTAAACAGTATGATGGATGATTGTGAAACATCTTCACAATCCACAAAAGAGTTAGACAAAGAATTCAAAAGGATTTTGGCTAAACTTAGTGTATTAGATAATGAGAAATGGAGAGTACTGACAAGATTTAATTTTCTGAAGAGCTTTATCACTCCTAAGTTATCAATACTTGAGGCTAATCTCTTAGACTTGGAGAAAGTAATAGATTCACTAGATAAATCTATGCCCACAGACTTGAAAGAAGCTGAGACCACATCATTTGCACTGAATGGATTAATTCACATTAGCCAAATTTTTTTCAAAACATGGACTGCAGAAGTGAAGATCTTGGAAGATTCCTTTTAGGATATTCTGAAACTGGTGAGAAAGCACTAAAACCTATTGTTTTATATGCACCTTTGTCATTGTTGTTATATATATATA
>MU224704.1:2588835-2602380 GCA_018584345.1 Thuja plicata
ACACACACACACACACACACACATATAGGGTAAATGCACCAAGTTGCTGGTCAGAAAAGTGGCCACATGCAAAAAAAACTAAAATTTTCATAACCCGATCGGGTTCCTTTAACTCAAAATGTCCTTGGTTTGGTAACACCAAGCCTAATAGAAAATATTAAAAAAATAAAAATTTCTTCAAACCCCATGCACGTTTTGAGGAACAAAAAGTTTCTCATAACCATTACATATTTTGGAAGTCCGTGGATTTGGGCCATTTTCAATGCCAAAAATGTTGAAACAACGATTTGGAGGAAGCAAAAAAATGGATAACCCATGCGTGCTCTGCTTGAAATTGCATTTTATTGGTGTTTAGAGCAATTTCCAACAATGTCACCCCGTCAAACAGGTAAGAATTCATTATTTTGATTATTTTTGTTTTAATTTTAATTGAAGTAGGGTTTCTTAATTGATTTAAGTTATTTTTATTAATTTAATATCAGATTCTTCAAACAAATCCTGAAAACAAAAGAAACAACAAAGACCTCCTCATGAACAACCAACAAAAGAAAACCCTGAAAAACAACGAACATGAGCAACAAGAAAACCGTCAAGGCACTGCTCCACCTACACAAAATCCTCAAAATTATTCTCCTGAACAACCATCGCCACCCCTAAACCCTCTGCATCCTCTAGTAGATCATGTACAGGCCACACAAGAAAATATTATCAATCGTTGGAGACAAAATAGTGCCCAAATTTGTATATTAGTGGATAGGTTGAGGTCCTCTAATCAGGAAAACTGCTCATCCCTCACAAAAACCCTAGAAACAATGGCCAATAGCATGAATTAGGTATCTAGAGAGGTCACAAAATGGCATTCATGGAGGGATAGATGTCGTGCATTTTATGCAGGTTGGTTGTCATATGGAGAGGTGAAAAGAAAGGGCATACTTTAAGATGACACATGTTCTATTTTCACCAATCCTAGCACTAGTAATGACCTACTTACTACTACTATTCAGTTTCCTATACATTGGTGTGTTCACACTAGGATGAAAGAAATTTTTTGCGATAGGTGGTATATGGTTTTTGACAAACCACTTTGTAACAATTGGGAGGTGCCAGTGTATTTTTGAGAAAGATTTATTATGAGTTTATCCTCGGCTTCACTAATACATTTGGTACCAAATTGCAACGGCAATGCCGTTGCAGTTTTTCTGTCACAACCTTGTCGTTGTCGCAATTGCGATGATAGACCATCGCAATTGCGACAACGACAAGGTTGTGACGAAAAAACTGCAACGGCACTGCCGTTGCAATTTGGTACCAAATGTATTAGTGCTTGAAGCTGAATTACTTTGTCATTCGACATTTCTAGGGTAGAAGGAGAGGATTTGTGCAAGATAGAGCTAGGGCCTATAGGGTGGTAGACCCACAACATAGGAGGCATGTAGATCCTAAAACCATAGTTCATGTCACTGTCCCAATAGCCCTGAAAGAGTTACATACTCTTCAGGAAACTGCATCATTGACTGATGTCATTGTTAAACATGACACACACTTAGTTGGAGCATAGGATAGACCAGCACTTGCAACACCTCCATCATCAGAAAATGCATCATTTGGCACTGGCCATCCCATTGAGTATATGCGTGCCAACTTCCATAGTTTATGTTCTAGTGTAGACACTGACGCAAATGAAGATGGTTTGACATCGCATTCGTGTACATGTTTTGGGAGTAGATTATATGCTTCCACTCTAGATGATATGGCCCTCACTGATGACCTGATGAGTATCTTGTGATGTCACGATTAGACACTAGGTGTGTTTATTTATATTTATTAAACATGTTACCAATTAATTACCTAAATCTTATAAAATTAAATATTTTTTTGTAGAACAATTTAAAGTGACATATAAATAATATGCATTGCAGAGAGTAGGATGTGTTAGGAGTACATCATGTACTTTTCAGTTGACTCCAAGGTCATGAGTAGTTTCACCACCCAAGGTAAAGATTTGTAAATTTGTTAAAAATATAATAATTATTTGGTTTCAAAATATATATTGATCATATATATATGTATCATTACTTGGTGTCTATAGGGCTTATCGAGGGCTGAGATGTGCCAACTTGATGATATCATTCTTGAGACCATAGAATTTTTCCTAGATAGCTTTGCAATACCATTTAGATTTAGATATTTTTTACTTTGATTTAATATTATACATGTTCTTTTCCCTTATGTTAATTTTCTTTCTGTTAGTCTACCCCACCTTCCACGAGGATATCTCATGTGAGAAAACCATCCTCTAGCACTTCGAGGAAGAAAAATAAATCCTAATGGACACCCAGACAATAGAAGGTAATTTAGTACAATTTAAATTCATTTGTTTAAATGTATTATGATTAAACTTGTATATTTATATATTGATAAATGCACCTAATATTTGTTTTATATATAGAAAAAAATGGGGTTAATAGAATTAATGAATGCACCTAATGTCGATGAGGTTCAATATAGGGAAGAGGTAACATCTTCATATTCACTTTGGATTTCATTCTTGATTCTTAGAAATCTCTAAATCGTTCTATGAAGTTATAATATATGTTATCATTTTTCAAACAAGAAATAGTAATAGTTTCCTCAAATTCAATGATGCCTCCTAAAGAGTAAAGGAGAACTATTCGAGGCTCTGGTGTGCATTTTTTCTACATATTTTAAATATATATGTTTAGATATAAGTACACTCATTTTTAGTTTTTAGAGTTTTTCAACAACTTTGGGTTATTAACTTGTATTAATTGTATCTCACCTATTACAAGCCCCTTTAAATATTCCCAATGGTGCTCTACCATTCCATTTTGTTAGAAGTCCTACTCATCAAAAATGGATTCTAGCACAACAGAGGGAAGAGGTATTCTTGTCTTCTTAACTCCTTTTTGCTAAGTGCACAAAAAAGTTGAATCTCTCTTTTTAACTCCTTTCAAATTGCTTTCTTGTTTGTTTGAAAACCCTACTTCCTTCCTGTATGACTATAATATCTTTTATCACTTACCATATAGGAAATGATCGTAACTAATTTATCGGTGACTTTGCCTCCTATGATCATAGGAGATCCATCTGAGGCTCTGGTATGCATTTATTTTTTAGTCCATGCATTTTAAGTTATTTAGTGTTTTTTGACATATATGTTATTAACTTGTATTAATGTTTTTTTACCTATTACAACCCCTTTTAAGACTTCCCACAAATCCTCAACATTTTCCAAGTGTAGAAGAAAGAGACGAGGTAATCAACATTTCAACTATAAATAATTTACAACCCGGTATTTAGTTATTTTTATATTATATTAAGAAATAATATATGATTTAACATTTCAATTATCCTTGTGCAACCACATACAGAGCCACGAACTACTTCAAAGAGGCTCAATTTTGATGATCCACCACAGTCATAGATATTTATAGAGACATATAGTTCTAGTTGTGATCATCGAATGACCAATTTATGTATATATTCAACATGTGTATTGTATATGTTGACCTTGACATAGCACATGCCACATTTTTGTAACTCTATTATTGACTTGAAATTGATGTTATTTTTGTATATATACATGAAAAGTATTCATTTTGATATATATGAAAGTTGGTATTCAATCAAATTTTTTCATTGTGTGCATATCTGTGTACATCAAAACTTAGTTATTTGCAATTGAAATGTGATCAAAATTGTTCATTGTGTGTATGCCATGATTAGCCTCAAATATGAAATTATGGATTTTTGATGAATTTTGATTAGATTTAGCTTAATAATGGTTTCTAAGGTCACTTTTTACCATTTTTTTATTATTCCCCCAATTTAAAATCCTTTAGGCATCAAGATGTAAAAGTTGCTAAAATGTAGGAAAAGTTGTCAAGCAATGTTTTTGTCAAAAGCTGCAAAAGAGGGAAAATATTGAGAAAGGAAGTTGAAAAGTCACTCCAAGGCATGGATCACTGTTGAAATCACAATCACTATCATAGTCACAATCCAAGTTTTATTTTTTCACTATTTCAAATGCATTTATTGTATGGAGGCATGAGCTTGTTTAGCATCCACCAATCTCAACCTATTACGGATATCTTCCTCCCAACTCACCTATTCAATAAGTAACAAACCCATAAGTCCTCACTAGGATACTAGCCCCTCAAGTTGCTTCAATACCCCAAACAATCACTCCTACTCCCAAATCCCATGAAACCACTGACAGACATCACCTTAGGCATACTCATTTTGCCCAATTCCATCTTGAGGTTTTCCAATCCTTGAATCACACTAAGTCATGAAATATTCCTTCCACAATTCCTTACCTAATTAGGACTCCTAATTACTTGTAGAAACAACTCCCAATGCCAATTAGTCACACACCAACACAAGGGTACTAAAGGGAGCATCAATGAATGCTCTCCCATAGGAAAAATACAAATCTTAACCCCCATCCACCCTAGGAAACAATATAAGACCCCGTTCTCTTAACATTGTTTACAGTGAGAAATAAGCAACCATAGGATAGTTGGAACTTTTATATTCTTCTTCCACACCATGAGTTGGAACATTTATATTCTTTTCCCACAACATGATTTTGAAAATTTATATTGTTCTCCCACACACCCCACTACACCTTCACCACCCTTCAGAGGCTACTACTTGGAATTCATACCCTTGCCACCAATCCAATTCATTGTCAATCATGGACCGAGACAAAAAAAAACACATGTTTTCTATCTTCCCTACAACAAGACAAAGTATGCATGGAGATCTACAACCAATACAAATCAAAGAGAACACTAATGTACATCTTTCCACCCAATGGTGCTTAGTGCACCTTGGGGACACTTTGGTTTGGTGTGGTTCCCAAAATTCAAGTGACTGGGTGGGAAAAAAAGGTTATTCTTGTAGTTCACCCAACCAACCAGAGCTAATGATGTAGACATTTTGAGGCCATGATGAACAATTTGAAAGATACGTAGTGTTTCTCGTTTCAACTGAGCCACACTATAAGTTTTGACATAAACTGAGATTGCATTGCCAAATTAAAAAATTTGAATCTCCCAAAATAGAGATAGGTTATTGTAAGCCTCCATAGCATGGTCTTGTAGCACCTAACAGTTTGTCGATACCCTGCATGAGCTCTGAGATATGGGCCTCGAAAGATTGCTTCCCAATGGTTCTTAGTGCACCTTGGGGACACTTCGGTCTGGCGTGATTCACAATGTTTGAGAAATTGCGTGGGTAAAACAAGGTTTTTATTAGCGTTTACCCAACCAACTGGAGCTAATGGAACAGACGGTTCGAGGCCATGATTAATGGATTGAAAGATACACAGTGTTGCTCATTTCAACTAAGCCACACTACAAGTTTTGACATAAACTGAGATTGTGTTTCCAAATTAAAATGAAGATGGGTCTCCAAAAACCAAGATAGGTTATTGTAGGCCTTCATAGAATAGTCTCATAGTAGCTAATGATTTTTTGTTACCTCACATGAGCTCCGATATGTGGGCCTTGAAAGATTTCTACCCAATGGTGCTTAGTGCACCTCGGGGACACTTTGGTCCGACGTGGTTCAAAATGTTTGAGCGACTGCGTGGGTGAAACAAGAATGTTCTTGGGGTTTACTCAGCCAACCAGGGTTAATGGAATAGATGGTTCAAGTCCATGAAAAATGGTTTGAAAGATACGCGGTGTTGCTCATTTCAACTGAGCCACACTACAATTTTTGACATAAACTAAGATTGCATTGCCAAATTAAAATATAGTTAAATCTCCCAAAACTGATAGAGGTTATTATAGGCCTCTATAGCATGATCTCGTAGCACCTAATGGTTTTTTGTACTTGGCATAAGCTCTAATATGTGGGCCCCAAAAGACCATTGCCCAATGGTGCTTAGTGCACCTTGGGGACACTTTGGTCTGATGTGCTTCAAAATGTTCAAGCGACTATGAGTGCAAAAAAAGGTTATTCCTAGGGTTTATTTGGCCAAACAAAGCTAATGGTGTAGATGGTTCGAGGCCATGCAGAATGATTTGAAAGATACGTAGTTTTGATCATTTCAATTGAGCCACACTACAAGTTTTAACATAAACTAAGATTGCATTGCCAAATTAAAATGAAGTTGAATCTCCAGAAAAATGAGATAGGTTATTATAGGCCTCTTTAGCATGGTCTCGTAGCACCTGATAGTTTGTCAATACCTTACACAAGCTCTTAGATATGGGCCTTGAAAAATGGTTACCCAATGGTGATTAGTGTACCTTGGGGAAACTTTGCTCCGACATGGTTCCCAATGTTTGAGAGACTACATGGATGAAACAAGGTTGTTCTTGGGGTTTACCCAACCAACTGGAGCTAATGGTACAAATTAAAATGAAGTTGAATCTCTCAAAACTAAGATAGGTTATTGTAGGCCTTTGTAGCATGGTCTCATGGCACCTGATGGGTTATCAATACCTTACATGAGCTCCAAGATGTGGGCCTTAAAAGATCATTGCCCAATGGTGCTTAGTGCACCTTGGGGACACTTCAAACTGGTGTGGTTCAAAATGTTCAAGCGACTGCGTGGGAAAAAAAAGGTTTTTTTGGGGTTTAACTAGCCAAATAGAGATAATAGTGCAACCAGTTTGAGGCAACCACAAATGGTTTGAAAGATATGTAGTGTTGCTTGTCTCAACTGAGCCACATTGCAAGTTTTGACATAAATTGAGATTGTGTTTAAAAATTAAAAAGAAGTTGAATATCCCAAAACTGAGATAGGTTATTGTAGGCCTCCATGGAATAATATCATAGAACCTAACAATTTTTTGATACCCTGTATGAGCTCCAACATGTGGGCCTTGAAAGATCCCTTTCCAATGGTGCTTAGTGCACCTTGGAGACACTTAGGTCCAACATGGTTCAAAATGTTTGAGCAATTATGTGGGAAAAAAGGTTGTTCCTAGGATTTACCTGGCCAACTGGAGCTAATGGAACAAATGGTTTGAGGCTGTGATGAATGGCTTGAAAGATACATAGTGTTTCTCATTTCAATTGAGCCACACTACAAGTTTTGACATAAACTGTGATTGCGTTGCCAAATTAAAATGAAGTTGAATCTCCCAAAACCAAGATAGGTTATTGTAGGCCTTTATAGTATGGTCTTGTAGCACTTGACATTTTTTTGATATCTCACACGAGCTATGAGATGTGGGCCTCAAAATATTTCTGCCCAATGGTACTTAGTGCACCTTGGGGACACTTTGGTCTGGTGTGGTTCAAAACATTTGAGAGAATACCTGGGAAATAAAAGGTTGTTATGAGGTCTAACTGGCCAACTAGAGCTAACAAAATAGGTGGTTTGAGGCCATGAAAAATGGTTTGAAAGATACACATCATTGCTCATTTTAACTGAGCCACACTGTAAGTTTTGACAAACTAAGATTGCGTTGCCAAATTAAAACAAAGTTGAATCTCTCAAAACTGAGATAGGTTATTGTAGGCCTCTCTAGAATGGTATCATTACACCTAACATTTTGTCAATACTTCACATGATCTTCAAGATGTGGTACTCAAAAGATTGTTGCCCAATGGTGCTTAGTGCATCTTGGGGAAACTTTGGTCTGGTGTGGTTCAAAACATTTGAGCCACTGCATGGGTGAAACAAGGTTTTTCTTGGGGTTTACCCAACCAATCAAATCTAATGGCATAGATGGTTCAAGACCATGATGAACGGTTTGAAAGATACGCAGTGTTTCTAGTTTAAACTAAGACACACTGCAAGTTTTGACATAAATTGAGATTGCGTTGCCAAATTAAAATTAAGTTGAATATCCCAAAATTGAGATAGGTTATTGTAGGGATCCATAGAAATATCTCATAGCACCTAACAATTTTTCAATACCTTGCATGAGCTTCGAGATGTAGTCCTCAAACAATCTCTGCCCAATGGTGCTTAGTGCACCTTGGGGCCACTTCGGTCCAATGTGGTTCAAAATGTTCGAGCTAATGCATGGGAAAAAAAAGGTTATTATAGGGGTTTACTCGACCAATCAGAGCTAATGGCATAGATGATTTGAAGCCAGGACAAATGATTTGAAAGATATGTAGTGTGTGTGCTAAAAGTGGACCTCTACTTTAGCAGTGCACTTCAACATAGTCATTATTCATTAGTAGCATACATGAATGAATATGGATTCATTCATCTTGCATGTATGAATGAGTTGACCTGTTGCCCTCTAGAAGGAAGGAGTGTGAGCTTTCTCTCAGATCATTGCAAGCTCAGTGACTACACACTAACTTAAATGAAGGATTTAATCTATATGCTGAAAGTAAAATGCTTGATTAATCTAAATGAATATGAAAATTTGTAGTTCATCCAAGCTAATTAGATTCAATTTTAGAAGCACCAAATTAAATGTCAGATATTCATTTTAAAAACACAAAATTCAAAGTGTGCTCTAAGATTAGATTTTCATGCTTGAAAGTAATAATAACAATGCTAGATAAATGAAAGTTAGCTAGAATGATAATGTAGTATAATAACGTTAATAAAAATTTAGGATCCTTTGTGAAGGAAAAGAGTTTCTCTTCTATAGAAATCTCTCTCGAATCAACGGTCTAGATCGGACAAAAAGAGTGGCTTAGATTTGATTGAAGAAGTACAATCCATGCACAAACAATGTGATTGGTTGAGAGATTCAATTGACTAAACTGACTGATCAGTTATTTTGGATACTTCCATATTCAGTTCTAAGTTAACTCAAATGTTTCCAAAATGATAGATAGATGAGAATCAGTTAACTGAGTGGAACTGGATTGTTTCCAAAATGATAAATCAGTTAACTCAAATTTGATGATGTCATATGCATTTTTAATAATTTAATTGATTTTGAATGCAAATTTATGTGTTAGTAATAACTGAGAGGGGTGGGGGGGGGGGTGAATCAGTGGCCTAAAAAATTAATCCTTAAATCAACCCTTAAAACTTATAACCACAAATTATGTCTCTATTTATCTTCTATCCTACAAGATATATGCCTTGAAATACTTTAATCAATTTACAACTTGTCGGATTGCTTTATAAATCTCTCTTCTATATGATTATCGATAAACAGTTAACTATTTACCGAAACACAGTAAATATGCAGAGTATACTGATCAATCCAGAATTGGATATGTGAAATGTAGAATAGTAAAGTAACAAAACACAAACACATAACACATGGATTTTTAACGTGGAAACCCTATTAAGGGAAAAAACACTGGGACTAGTACCCCAAATTTTCACTCTTCTGAAGCGAGCCCTATTAAGAGACAACCCTATTAAAGGTTACAAACACAATGTTAGGTGTGACCTTGTTAGAGGATTTAAGAATAGTTTGTCACCTAGTATCTGGCATCTAATGCTACCATCCTTTATCAAACACTCACTTGGCCTATCAATAGGTATCGAACATATCCAATGCTACTTTTATGATCAAACTTTTTGATACTCCTTGGGATGTATCTCAATTGTAAAGACTTTTAAGTCCTACTCGGTTAAGAGGCTTTATGCTTCAATGGTTAAACTGAAACACTAATGATTTTTTCATACATACAACTCCATTATAGATTTTTAGATCTATTGTAAGTCCATTACCTCTCTAATCAATATTATCACTTATACCTTTGCTCCACACTGTTCTTCTCTGTGATACTTGTCTCATTGTTCGTCGGTGTCTACAGAATCTAGCTCTTCCTTTAGCTTGTTGATTAGGACTGAAAGAAGACTTTCTTCTCCTTCAGATTCTCTCTAGCATCTTTCCTTTATTCTCTTTTTCACGTCACAATTCCCATTCGTAATGAATTTGGTTTGTCTCTATATAGACAAGATTTCCCCTTTTCTTGGCTTTCTTTATTCTTGGCATGTTCCACAATTATCGCCAATAGATTTAAAGAAAACTCCACTTTTATCTTAAGGAGATCTTCTTGCCAACTGGACAAATCAACTTTAAATCAATTACTTATCTCTGGCTTTATCTAGATGATTAAAACAAATGATAAGTATCCGTTGATTCTATCTTTAGCTTCTTGATAGCTAAGCATTTTGTCATTTTTTGAACTCTCTATTCTATCGGTCAACACTTCAGTTAGTCATTGGTGATAACTGACTGGTCCATTGGTGTGACTTTAGTTGTCATCAGGATCTTCATCCTTGTCTTCTCCATCGAGTAACACTGAAATATATCCGTCGGGTTACTTTGTGTTTTTCTCATTGGGCAACACTGTAAATTTGCTCGTTGGTAATGTTGTGCATTAGCTCGTCGGGTAACACTGTGACTCTGCTCTTTTACTCTGACCGTCGATGTGCACTCCATCGGTGTATGCAGTCACTTAGTGAATAATTTGACTTGTATGCATTACTGATAGCATAGCCTTGATTCATTGGTTCTTTAAAGTCTTTGGTAGTGTTTCCATGACCATACAGTTTATATCATGTTGACATCAATGGTAATACAATACATTAACTTATTTAATGCCTTGCATGATCATCAACTTAACATCTTTGAACATTCAATTAGTTACATGTCATTAATCTCTCCCTTTGGCATTGATGGAAAAATACTACATTATCATACTATACTTTTATTAATACAATATGAAATATACAGTTTCATCAATATTTTCCTAATGTAACTAATACAAATGTCTAGATTTCGGTAAGCTCAAATAACTTTGATTTGATGCTTGCAACTTTCTTTGTCTTCAATCCCTTCAATGGATAGATATAGAATATTTCTTTCTCTGACGTGATGTGTTCTCCTTCTATGTCAAAATCTCTCCCTTTGACTGTTCTCCTTTCTTGTGATGTCTTTTGTTAGTAATTCTCTTCGTTTGTGTATACTCTCCCTTTCTAGTTACATATTTCCCTTTGGATACTTCGATGGATATGATCTCTCCGTGAGTTGATAATGGATATAATCTCTGTATGATAATGAGATATCTCTCTCCCTTTGACAACAATGCCAAAAAACATCTTTTTAAACAAGCTTTTGATAGTGATGTCAAGTGGATTCTTTCTATCCATAATATATTGCTTGAATTTCCCAATCTATTGGTAACAACTCTGGTGCTTGGTGTAGATAAATACCTTTCTATGTATAGATTTATCTCGATGTTCATCTCTTTGCTTGCATCAACATGAATGATAATATGATAATATGCAGGCTAATGTAGCCTTCTAGTCAGCTTACTGACCAATAGACAAGGGTCTAACCCATAGTCTCTTTCTCAAGTACTCAAATCTATCCTTGGGCAGTGGCTTGGTGAAGCTATCGACCAATTGTTCCTTTGATTGCACATACTCTAGTATCACCTCCTTTTCCTGAACTTGTCCTCTCAAATAATGATACTTGATGGAAATATGCTTTGTTTTAGCATGCATGACTGGATTTTTGGAAATGTTAATTGCACTTGTATTATCACAATAGATAATTACTAGTTCTAAAAATTTTATATGCATACCTTCCAGCAACTGTTTGATCCATACAATATTTGAGTAGTTTGCAGTAGCAACAACATACTCTACCTCTGCAGTAGATTGAGAGATGCATCCTTGTTTCTTGCTAATCCCTGTGACAAGTCTGTCACCCATAAAGCATGCTCCTCCAGTTGTGCTCTTTAGGTCATAAATATTTCTAGCCCAATCAGCATCGATAAAGACCTTAAGTTCAAATTTTCCTTCTCTTCTATACCATAAGCCATATTCCTCCATATTCTTTAGATTTCTTAGGATTCTTTTCACAACATTCATATGTGACTCTCTGGGATTAGAAGAAAATCTAGTAACTATTCCTACTGCATGTGCAATATTTGGCCTAGTATGTACAACACATGATTTTTCCAATCATTGATCTGTACAAAGTTTGATTTACGTCTGATGACTTGTCCTCCTTTTTCAGCTTGCATCTAGTTGCCATCGGTGTTCCAACTGGTTTGGATTCTTCCATCTTGAATATTTTTAGTACTTCTTTGATGTACTTGGATTGTGTAATGAAAATACCTTCATCTTGCTGCATGATCTACAGACCAAGAAAGAACTTGATCTCTCCAAACATAGACATCTCAAACTCTTTGCTCATTTCATTAGAAAATTATTTTCATAACATATCATTGCCTCCAAATATGATGTCATCAACAAATATCTTAGCAATCAAAATGTTAGCATGAATATCTTCCTTCAAATGAAGATTACTATTTTTACTAGTCCTTACAAATCCAATACTTATAAGATAGGAATTAAGTCTTTCATACCAGGCTCAGGGTGCTTGTTTCAATCTATACAAGGCTTTGTGTAGTCTACATACCTTTTCCCTCTTGTCTGGATCAAAAAACCCTTCGGGTTGTTCAATGTATACCTCTTCTTCAAGTATTCCATTTAGGAATGCAGACTTGACATCCATTTGACATACCTTGAATCCTTTACATGCAGCATAAGAAAGTAATATTCTCACTCCTTCTAGCCTAGAAACGGGTGAAAAGGTCTCTCCATAGTCAATCCCTTCTTGTTGTGCATACCCCTTGCATACTAGTCTTGCTTTATTTCTAGTGACTTCTCCATTATCATTTAGCTTATTCCTGAATATCCATTTTTTACCGATGAAATTCTTGTCATCTAGTCTCGGTACAAGTTTCCATGTCTTGTTTTTCTCTATCTTCTCAATCTCTTCATTCATATCACTTATCCATTCATCATTATCTAGTGCAACATTGACATATTTGGGCTCATAATCACAAATAAGACATCTTGTATTTAGAGACTTACTTCTAGTTCTCATACCAACCTTTTTATGTCCTATGATATGGTTCTGTGGATGGTTCCTTCTAACATATCTTGCAAGTACATGTTCATCTCTTTGTCTATCAGTTTGATCATCATTTTGTTCTTCATTTTGTTCTCCATCACTTTGTGCATCATCTTGAGCAATATTCTGATCGTCAGTATTTGCATCTCGATGCTCGGGTGCAATGATCTGTTGCTCAGGAGCTCTAAATTATTGACCAGGTAGAGTGTCAGGTTCCTCATTGTAAGTAAACCTATTGTAGTCCTTTGGTTCTTTAGTGCTTTCCTTTTCATTCTTCTCTGCAAATTCATCTATCTTTACGTTTTCACTTTCAGAATTTTTGTTAGAGGCTTTATTTAGACATTTATAAGCCTTGCTCTTGGTAGAATACCCTAGAAAGATTCCTTCATCACTCTTTGAGTCAATTTTTTCATTTCTATCATCTTTTAAGATACAACATTGACTTCCAAAGATTTTGAAATAACTCACATTGGGTGTGTTGGAATTATATTGGAATGATATACTGAGAGGGGAGGGATGAATCAGTACCTCTAAAAATTTTCTTGGTTAGCCCATTAACCCTTAATCATTAGTTTGTAAATTATCTTATCTAACTATTCATCTTTCTTTATGTATATGCAATCATATCATAAGTTATTTTAGTATGTAACCATAACAGAAACATTCATGAAAATAGATAACACATAACACAAGATAT
>MU224704.1:2602443-2638541 GCA_018584345.1 Thuja plicata
AAGGCTTACAATTGGTCACTTTTGATTACCTACCCTGTTAGGAGTATTATAATGGAGATCTGTTAAGATATACTTCATTTGAAGCTTTAACAACACTATTAAGTGTGCACTCTGTTAAGAGATTTGTAAAGAGCTGTTAAGTCCACCTTCTACAAAAGGATTTTAGATGTGATGAATTTTTTAGAATGAAACTACATAAGTATTTGATCTGATGATGTATGCAATCTCTAATTGCTGATAATAGATCCAATTAAGCTTCATACATATACGTAATCATCCTTCCATGATTGAATAATACCTTTATCTGCTCGTCGGTAGCCTCTGTGTTCTTGACAACTGATATGATCTGTTTCTGAACTTTTCATGAATTCTTCCTTCTGCTCCTTAGATGCTCTTTGTGGCTATCAACAACAATGAATTCATAACTCACAATTGAGTTGAAAATCTATTTATACTAGTTATTGGCTCAATTATTGATTCACACTTCGCAAGTTAACTCTAGATCCAAGGTTTACAACTTGACCTTGATCTTTAGTTAGATATGTTTTAGATCTATTAGGATACTTTAAAACATTTACATAAAGCTTGCTTGACCCTTAAGTTATCGTTTAAAACAAATTAAAACTCTATAAATAGAATTACATTGCTTTATCTGACGTGTAAAACTCAGATCCATAATTTATGGGTTCTCTAACTAACTGTCAGTTCTAATGGTCAGTTTTCTTGGTCGCCGGTGTTCCTTTCTTGAACTAGTCATCGGGTATGCCTTTTTTGTTCCATCAGTTTTATTCTCAAAATTGTGTCACTGGTGATGCTTGTAGTCGCCGGTGATGCTTGTCAATTCCATACTTAGCATTTTTCATGACCTTTGTGTTCTGTCGGGTATGCTCGCTATTCGACAATAATACTTGTAGTCTGTCAGTGATATTTGTAGTATACCGGTAATCTCAATAGTCCACCAGTGATCTCTGTCAATGTCTTTCACTAAGTGTACTAATGGAAAAATTAATGTCATCAATCTCTCCCTTTAACATTAGTATCAAAAACATGATATGTGCAATATACTGAGTGTATTAGTATGTACACCTATGTATACTCCTTCCTTAGTCATTTGAATGACTCCCCCTTTGTATATGCTGATAAGTGTAAGTATATATACATATACTTATGTAATTTTTCTTTTCCTCCTTTTTTTTGATATATATTGTACATATCTATATTTATATATATATCTGTTCCTTTTTTACATACAATATACATTTCCTTTCCTCCTTTTTTGATTCTAAAGGCAAAGGTACTTACAGCTTGTCAAAAAGGTGGGAATGTGAGGACTTTATCTCCTCCATCATCTTTTCCCATTTCTCCTTCAGCATTTCTAGAGCCATGTGCTCCAGTGATATTCTTACATGTATATCATAGATGTTGTCTACTACAGACATCTTGGGCGTTGCAATAAGATTCCTTGCATCAGAAATATGCTGATGTAAAACTGTAAGATTAGGCAGAATATGTGCCTGTAGTTCGGTAATCTCACCTCTGAGTTGTGTTTCAGCATCCCATATTTCTTGTCTTAGCCTGTTCACCTCTATGACCTTGTCATGATGTGGCTTTATACTTTTGGCATGTGAGGTTAGTCTTTGTGCACTGGTGGTGACATTATGATCTATCTCTGCTAGTTTGTCACTATTTTCCTTTGCAAATTTCTCAAGTGTGCACATCTTTTGAACTAAGGTGATTGCTTCAACAATCATTGGCTCTAATTCATCAGTGAGTTTAGAGAGCTTTACCTTGTTCAATGCCAGTTCTTGGCTGATTTTATCAATTAACTTGTTTTGATATTCCTTCTCTACTTGTTCTTCCATAGCTTGCTCTACATCTATACTTTTCTCTATGATGGCGTCGGTAAGAACAACAATTTGTTCCTTAACTATAGCATTTGCTTCAAGTTTTACTTTAGGAACAAGTTTTTGGAGAATGTCTCTTGCCTTGTCGAGTGCCATTGTTTCTCTATGTTCTTGTATCATTTTCTTTTGAATGGCCTTTCTCTGACAAAGTACTCCAAACTCTTGTAGTTTGTCACTGTCCAAAGTGGTAATATCCCATTTTGGAACATCTATGATTTCATCCAGTGTGACAGCCAAGATGTCTTTCTTAACTATTTTCTTCTTTTTCTTCTTTGGCTGGGTGGCAGATTGGTGTACCACCATCTGTAAAGCGTGAGATTGGGTTGATTTGGTGGGTGAGGGTCAAGAAGATGAGGCTTCCTTTTGTATCTATTTTGAGTCCACTAACTAGTTTGGTGAAGATGTCTCCTCATGTTCCTTGAGTGTATCAACAGATGAATCTTCTTTAAGTTTTATGCCTTCATTTATCTTGACTCCTTCACTCTTATCTTGCTCTTCAACCTTTCTCAATGAATCATCATTTTTGTTATCTTCCTCTTTGTTTTGATCTTTTGATACATCTTGTTGATCATTGGTTGCATCCTTCATTTCTGTATCTGTATCCTTGGGAGTGTTGGATGCAACTTTGTTTTCATTGGTACCCATATCCTTGGAAATATCTTCATCTTTCTTAGATGATTTATCCTGACTAGACTAAATATCAATATTATCTATTAATATATTCATGTTTGTCGGTGTATTGACTCTTGCATTGTCAATAGTTGTGTCTTGTTCATTGGTATTTCCCTTTGCAGCATTGATGTCTTCATATTTTTGAATTTCTACTGTAGGGTCTTGTCCTGTAGTGGTATTGACAATGTTGTATAACCATGTTTCATCATTTATATCAACATGTAAGTTACCTTTTTTTGACAATTCTTCTTTGGTAACTTCTTCATCCTCTAAGTTGATGTGGATGGGGCTTGTTGGTACTTGATCATTTTCACCGTCCTTTGGCCAGTCTTTATCTATAATGTCAGTCTATTTTTGGTCTGTTATTTTTACCTCTTCATTGTCTAACTCAACTATTGAGTTATCTATTTTAGTGATTGTTTCCTTCTCATGACTGCTCTCCTCATCAGGATTGAGTATCTTACTCCATACATTATGTGTTTCTTGTTCTAGCTCTATAAGCTTCTCTTTAAGAAAATTATAAGCTCTCAATTTGGGTGAGAAACTTTTTGTATGTTTCTCCATGATTTCTTTGATTTCTTCTCTTGTTGATTCAGGAGGCATAAGAGAAACTAGTACTCTTTCTCTTATTATTTTCTCCTCTTGAAGTGAAAAAGTGAATCTAGAAGAAATTCTATCTAATAGTTCTTGTGGTACATCTTGTGTAGTAAATTGTAGTGGGATATAGTAGTGTCTGCACATCTTAGCAATAACAACATCTTCAATCTTATTTTGTTCTACAGAATCCCATCTTAACCATTTCCTTATCTTAGGATGTCCAATATATTTAGCTTCAGAAATGTACTTCCATAATTCATCAATGTCCTATGTGGGTGATGTAACCTTTGTTGTTTCCTTTGCTTGTTTCATAGTATTAGGTGCATCCATTGCTGAGTCCTCTAAGTCCTCTTCAGTCTGAACATATTTCCTTCTTTTGGCAGGTTCCCTAGCTAGTTGTTTTGCATTTTGTGTGTCTGGTTTCCTCTTATACACTTTCCCTTTTACCATGGGAGAAGGAATTACATCTTTTGTTGTTTGACTCCTTGTTCTAGACATCTTAGGTGGAGGAGGAGGTGGTGAATCAGACTTCTCTTCTTCTAATTCTTGTTTCTCTACTGTGTCACCGATGGGAAGTTGGTCCTCAGTGAGTTCCTCCTTACTTTGTTGTTCCTCTTCACGTTCTCCTTCTTCTTCTCATTCAGAAGATATTTTCAGATTCTTTTTCAGATTCTTCACCATTCTTTTTAACTGTTTTACAACCGTCTTGACAACAAGATTTGTTTTGATCTTCAGTTTGGCCTCTTCATAGGTACCAAATCTTAGTTTTTTGTTGTCTATTGGTTCATTTAATAGTGCCTTAATGCACTCATTGGCTAATCCTATTTTGATTTCATAATCCAATTTTGAAAGCCATTATTTTCTTGGAACTACTGCTTATATGTAAGTGAAATCAGTATCTACCATGAAACATATTTCTTCATGGTCTTCCTCTATCAGATTCTCAGGAATTCTAGTTCTTGATTGCAACATATCCTATATGGTTTTGAAATACTCATGCATAACATTGTCAAAATCTGTTCCTAGTGATTCTATGAACTCACCTATCTGAATGGTAATGGGTCTACTTGTGTCCCATGTAACTTTTCCAATGGAAGGAAAGTATTCTTAAAAGTAAAAGAATATGCACATTATGAGGGAACCAAACTTACATGTGTTTGTCCTTGAAGACCTTATTGTGCACATGTTCTCCTCAAATTGATGTAACAAGATCTCTGCAAGATCCATCTTCTTCCCCTATTTGATAATCTTGTATGTTGTGCTCATAGTAGTACTAGATATGTTGTTCATTCGGCTTGCTTGGAATATCTTGTATCCAATAACACATGCTCCAAACTTTAGCTTTTCATCGATAATGGTGTTCACCTTTAGTGCTCTTTTATCTGATTTTGCACCAGTCAGTTTTTCCACTTCTGCCAGAGATGGGTGTTTGTGAGCCTATGGTTTATCAGTTGTGTGATAACTAGTAAATGTGTGAATAACATCCTTTGTTATTTCCTTTTTCTTGTTTAGCCATAGAGTTTTGTTGTGGACTCTACTAAGAACAATCTTTATCCATTCCATTTTGAAAACCTTGGTAAAATGCAGTGCATTTGTGAGTCCCTTGACCTCCAAGTGTTTGTGCTCTTCTTTGATCTTTCCAGCATCATCACATAATTCCCTATAAGCATTATCTAGGTCTAGATCTCCTATCTCTGAGATCTTGTAGTGATTATAGGACCTTACATCCTCTACCAGTAAAACCCTAGGTGAGATTCGGGAGAATGCTCCAGAATCGTTAGGTTGTGAAGCTATTTCAGGGTGTAGCTTGAATTTAGGTTCAGGACATGTGCCTCTGCTGACAAGCTTGAAGGGTTTTTTCTTATCTTCCTTAATTTTCTCAACTCTAGAAGTTGATGCCATCGCATTGCAAAAATTTAGGGCTTTTCATAAATAAAGACAGTGTAGTCAGTGAGTATGATTACTTATAGATTCTTTGTGCTTGCCTGTGAATGTGAATGCTTTTGAGTCAGATTGATTCTTGTTGGGTCACTCTCCAATTTTCTCTCAAATCACTCTGGTGTACTCTGCTCTGCTAAAAAATTGTGGGTGCAAAAATGAGTTTACCCATCGGGCTTTTATAACCTCTTTGTACCCTAAGTTGTCATTAATGCTTACCAACTCGTCGGCTTATGAAGACTATTTTTTAGGTAAATACATTCATAACATCTTTGGTGTCTATGCAAAGCATCGGGGTTGCTAGCGGTTTTGGAGACTTCACCAATGATTGTTGGTGAGGTTGCGAAGACAGCTTTTTTTGATTCAACGTTCACCGATATTTGTTGGTTTACACTTAGCTTGTGTAATGACTGATAGATTCTAGTAAGTAGTGCTAACTTTTCTGTGTGTGTTCACTGATGCAAATTGTACCCAATAACTGATGGTTTCTTTTCAATAGTTTTAGAAAACAACAATATATTGCATCTTTATTCATGCTAATATTACAATATGAACTATGTGTAATGGAACCGATGCATAGTAAAACTTGTTATAATGCAGCTCCATACTTGTGTAATTTAGTTGGATGTAGTGATGTCACCACATCCATTAGATGAGGTGTCACCATTTGCATTTCTTGTTCTAGCACCTTCAGTGTTAGTGGCTTTTACCATCTTGTTTCTCATTCTCTTGATGTCATCAATGGTATTTCCATTGGGATATGTACTTGTGTCTGTCAGTCGGTCTTTGCAATCTTTTATTACATGTCCAACCTTATGATAATGTAAACATGCCATACCTAGATTGGTTGAACCTCTTGACCTTCTGGTCCATTTTCTCATACAGTTGGCAGCAATATGACCATATCTTCCACATGTTGTACAGTTTACCCATGTATTATAGTCCCAAACATATGAGTTATCTACTCTTGTTGGTTTGTAGCTTTTATCAGTTTCCTTTGGTGTCCATGCCTTGTTGTTCTTTTTCCAGCATTCCTTGTGTGTATGCCCATTCATCTTGCATGTAGGACAGTACTTGTCCATATAGTTTTTTTATCTTTGGAATTGTTACTTTGGATCTGCACTCATGTGCCTTGTGTCCTTTCTTTTGACATTTATAACAATTACCAGTAAAAGTAGATTGTGCTTGAGAAATACCTTTCATTTTGCTTCTATAGATGTTTGAGGTGTGGCCTGGTTTTCCATAGTGATTGCATGACAGCTTCTTGGATCTTGGGGTTGTGAAAGCACTCCTCTAATCTGGTTGATTAGAAGATTCACCATTCTCATTGTACCCTAATCCTATGTAGTTTTTGACTCTTCATTGTCTATCAAGAAAATCATCCATCCTTTTGTTGCTATCTTCAACCTTTTTGATCAATTCATTGTGTTGATTCTGGACTTTGATTTCATGCTTCAATTTTTCATTCTCTTCTCTTAGCTCACCTATGATCTGTATTCTTTCAATGAGTTCTGTATTTAATCTGCTTGCTTCTTGACTCATAAGAATTATCTGGTTTGTAACCTCATGGTGATGCTCAGTGAGTCTCTGAATCTTGAATTCTTTTTCTTGTAGCTTCTCTGTAATTTTCCTCCTATCATCAATGGCTAGTGTTCTTTCATTTTTAGCTTTTCTTGCATCATTCATGAAATCAATCATTTTCACCATTTGAGTCTCTTGACCAATTTGCAGCATCTTGACTTGATCTGTCAGATGTAGATTGATCTCTTGTATACTTGTGATTTCTTCAACTAATGCATCTGAAGCTTTTCTCATTGATGATTCCACTATTTCAAAGTAATCTATTATATCCACTTCTTTGTAGTCTTTCTCATTCAGTCTGGTTGCCATAATCTTTCTTTCATCAAGAAATTTTCTTATTTTTATTTTCGCCTCCTTATACTGCTCATAGTTTATTTGCATCTGTAACTGCTCATTCTCAATAGTCATGTCCAGTCTGAACTTGTCCATTGCTCCGATCTTTTCTCTCAAGTCTTTAAGCTTTTTCAAGAAATAGACTTAGCTCTGATACCAATTGTTGGAATTATATTGGAATGATGTACCAAGAGGGGAGGGGTGAATCAGTACCTCTAAAACTTTTCTTGGTTAGCCCATTAACCCTTAATCATCAGTTTGTAAATTATCTTGTCTAACTATACATATTTCTTTATGTATATGCAATCATATCATAAGTTCTTTTAGTATGTAACCATAATAGAAACATTCATGAAAATAGATAACACATAACACAAGATATGATATCGCAGAAAACTCCTATTAGGAAGTAAAAACTATGGTGGGGATTCTTACCCACAAGACTTCACTATCTACAAATAAGAAAGGGCCGGTTAAGGTTTACAATTGGTCACTTTTGATGACCTACCCTATTAGGAGTATTACAGTGGAGACCTGTTAAGATCTACTTTGTTTGAAGCTTTAGCAACACTATTAAGTGTGCACTCTATTAAGAGATTTGTAAAGAATTGTTAAGTCCACCTTCTACAAAAGGATTTTAGATGTGATGCATTTTTTATCATGCAACTACATAAGTCTTTGAGCAGATGATGTATGTAATCTCTAATTCCTGATAACAGATCCAATTAAGCTTCATACATATAAGTAATCATCCTTCCATGATTGAATAATACCTTTATCTGCTTGTCAGTAGCCTTTGTGTGTTCTTGACAACTGATATGATTTGTTTCTGAAATCTGCATGAATTCTTCCTTCTGCTCCTTATATGCTCTTTGTGGCTATCAACAAAAATGAATTCATAACTCACAATTGAGTTGAACATCTATTTATACTAGTTATTGGCTCAATTATTGATTCACTTTCGCAAGTTAACTCTAGAACCAAGGTTTACAACTTGACCTTGATCTTTAGTTAGATATGTTTTAGATTCATTAGGATGCTCTAAAACATTTACATAAAACTTGCTTGACCCTTAAGTTATCATTTAAAACAAATTAAAATTCTATTAATAGAATTAAATTTCTTTATCTGACGTGTAAAACTCAGATCCACAATTTGCGGGTTCTCTAACTGACTATCAATTTTGACGGTCAGTTTTCTTGGTTGTCGGTGTTCCTTTCTTGAACTGGTCGTTGGATATGCCCTTTCTCTTCTGTCAGTTTTGTTCTCAAAATTGTGTTGTTGGTGATGCTTGTAGTTGCCGGTGATGCTTTTCAATTCCATACTTAGCATTTTTCATGACCCTTGTGTTCTGTTGGGTATGCTCAATGTTCGCCGATAATACTTGTAGTCTGCTGGTGATCTCTGTAGTCTGCCGGTAATCTCTGTAGTCTGCCGGTGATCTCTGTTAATGTTTTTCACTAAGTGTACTAATGGAAAAATTAATGTCATCAGGATGTGTATCCATACCAAAGCTCATAAGGTGTCTTCTTGGTGTCTTTATTCAATTGTACTCTATTCAATGTGTAAACATCAGTATTGACATCTTCCCTCTAGAAGATTTGGGTGATGCCTTTCTCTATCATCAGCATCCTTGCACAATTAACTATGGATCTTTTCCTTCTTTTAGAAATTCCATTTTGCTATGGTGTTCTCAGTGCAGAGACTTGTCTTCTGATCTCATGCTCATTACAAAAGTTAGTGAATTCATCTGAAATAAATTCCCCTCCTCTATCTGACCTTAAGCATTTTAATTGTTTACCACTTTGTCTCTCAACCATTTCCTTATACCATTTAAACATCTTAAATTATTCTAATTTATCTTTTATAAATATGAATGTCATCATTCTAGAGTAATCATCAACAAAAATAATAAAATATATATCTCCATAATAACTCTTTGTCCTCATAGGTCCACATAAATCAGTATGGACTAATTCTAGAATGGCATCAGATGTATGGGTTTCACTTTTGAAACTAGACTTTGTCATCTTATCTTTTTGACAATTCTTTCACATGATGTTGTTGGGCTTGGTCATCGTATGTAAGCCTCTGACATTTCTCTTTTTTCTAATCTTTATCATGTTGTCAAAGTTCACATGACACAATCTTTTGTGCTACAACCATATGTGTTCATTTGTAGCAATCAAACAAGTGGTGTCAGTATTGTTCAGATAGAATAAGTTACCTTTTGTCTGCTCACTGGTACCAATCATATTTCTTGATTTATTGAAGATCTTTGCCCTCTTATTTTCAAATGCTACTCTGTGACCTAAATTGTTCAACTGAGAAACACTCAATAGATTATAATTCAATCCATTTACCCAATAAGAATTTTCACATTTTATCTGGTTATTCAGTGTTATGGTTCCTCTACCTTCAATTGGACAAGGTGTGTCATTACCCATTCTTACTGAACCACCTTTATAGTACTCAAAAGTCTCAAACTTTTTCTTATCACCAATCATGTGGTGAGTGCAACCACTATCTATGATCCAGACATCATTTTAACTAACTTTAGATATGAGTGTAGTTTCTACATACCTTTCTTCATCATCATCTCAATCATCTTTTACAACTCGATGTCTTCATCAAATTCGGTGTCAGTATCATCATCTTTGCATTTTTCTAGGTAACTGGTCTTCTTTCCTTTGTCCTTGTAGTCTTGGGTATCTCTTCTTTTTGATTGTCAGTAGCTTCTGTAATCACCTCTACCAGACTTCTTCTCAAATGTTTTTTCATTACTTCTATCATATTTTCTCCTGTTAGGACATCTTGCAACAAAGTGTTCAATCTCTTTACAATTAAAACAAACAAGTGGTAATTTACCTTTGCCTCTCTACATTGTTTTGGCCATAAGTGCTTCAATTTCATCAAGATCATCCTCTTCACTTTCACTTTCACTATCTTTCCTCATAGTGTTTTTATGACTTGATTTACTTATTCTCATAGAAGTTTTGAATGCAGACTCTATGTTTGGTAAGACACTATTATCAAAAAATTTCATCTCAAATGAAATCAGTCTTCCAATCAAACTATTTAGAGTAACATTGCTATTTGCTACTTCTCTCATTTCTTCAATGAAAAATACTCTAATAGCATAAGTAGGCAGTAAGGTTCTTAAAATTTTACTTACCACTGTATCTTCTTCTAGTACACCCCCAACTCCTTGGATAACATTGACTACCTCGTTGATTCTTGTGTTGTATAGAGTGATGTTTTCACCTTCTTTCATTTTGAGATCATCAAAATTTCCTCTAAGGATTTCTACCTTGGCTCTCAAAACATTTTTGTCACCACCATGTACAAGTATCAATTTGTCCCACATCTGCTTTGCAGTCTTGCAGGTTTTGACATCTTGAAATTTAGCATCAGAGAGTGAGGAAGAAAGCTCTATCATCATGCAATTGTGCTCATGCTTCTCTCTCAATTGTTCAACTATTGGTTCTCCTATGGGAAACCCATATTCAACATCTTAGTATTGAGTAACATCATTACTAATACTTGATAAGTGGATTCTTATTCTGCCCTTCCATGAAGCAAAATTATCTTTGTTCAGCTTGGGTACATCTCATCTGTTCATCCTGTGATCTTTATCTTAGGTCTTAAAAACTTCCTTCTAAGCACACAAGCTCTGATACCAATTCTTAGTAATAACTGAGGGCGAGGGGGGGGGGCTGAATCAGTGGCCTCAAAAATTAATCCTTAAATCAACCCTTAAAACTTATAAGCATAGATTATGTCTCTAATTATCTTCTATCCTACAAGATATATTCCTTGAAATACTTTAATCAATTTAATACTTGTCAGATTGTTTTATAAATCTCTCTTCTGTATGATTACCAATAAGCAGTTAACTATTTACCAAAACACAGTAAATATGCAGAGTATACCGATCAATCTAGAATTGCATCTGTGAAATGTAAAATAGTAAAGTAAAAAAACACAAACACATAACACATGGATTTTTAATGTGGAAACCCTATTAAGGGAAACACCACTAGGACCGGTACCCCAAATTTTCACTCTTCTAAAGTGAGCCCTGTTAAGAGCCAACCCTATTAAAGGTTACAAACACACTATTAGGTGTGACCTTGTTAGAGGATTTAAGAATAGTTTGTCACCTAGTATCTGGCATCTAATGCTACCATCCTTGATCAAACACTCACTTGGCATGTCAATAGGTATTGGGCATATATAATGCTACTTTTATGATCAAACTTTTTGATACTCCTTCAGATGTATCTCAATTGTAAAAGACTTTTAAGTCCTACTTGGTTAAGAGGATTTATGCTTCAATGGTTAAACTGAAACACTAATGATCTGTTCATACATACAACTCAATTGCATATTTTTAGATCTATTATAATTCCATTACCTCTTTGATCAATATAATCACTTATACCTTTGCTCCACACTATTATGCTCTGTGATGCTTTTCTCACTGTTTATCAGTGTCTGCAGAATCTAGCTCTTCCTTTAGCTTGTTGATCAGGACTGAAAGAAGACTTTCTTCTCCTTTAGATTTTCTTTAGAATCTTTCCTCTATTCTCTTGTTCACCCCACAATTCCCATTCATAATGAATCGGGTTTTTCTCTATATAGACATGATTTCCCCTTTTCTTGGCTTTCTTGATTCTTGGCATGTTCCACAATTCTCACCAATAGATTTAAAGAAAACTCCAGTTTTATCTCAAGGAGATCTTCTTTCCAACTAGAAAAATCAGCTTTAAATCAATTACTTATCTCCGGCTTTATCTAGATGATTAAAACAAACGATAAGTATCCATTAATTCTATCTTTAGCTTCTTGACAGCTAAGCATTTTGTCATTTTATGATCTCTTTGTTCTGTCAGTCAACACTTCAGTTGGTCATTGGTGATAACTGACTATTTCATCAGTGTGACTTTAGCTGTCATCGGGATATCCATCCTTGTCTTCTCCATTAGGAAACACTGAAATTATTTCAATCGGGTTACTCTGTGCTTTGCTGGTTGGGCAATACTGTAACTTTGCTCGTCAATAATGCTGTGCATTAGCTCATCGAGTAACACCGTGACTCTGCTCTTTTACTCTGACCATCGGTGTGCACTCCATCGGTGTATGTAGACACTTAGTGAATACTTTGACTTGTATGCATTACTGATAGCATAGCCTTGATTCATCGGTTCTTTGAAGTCTTTGGTAGTTTTTTCATGTCCATACAGATTATATCAAGTTGACATCAATGCAAATACAATACATTAACTGATTTAATGCCTTGCATGATCATCAAATTAACATCTTCAAACATTCAATCAGTTACATGTCATCATTATGTTGTTATAATTAATTTAATTCCTTTTTGATTTAATTGACAATTTTGTAATTTTTATTTAATTAACATATCAAAATATCAATTCAATAATTAACATAAGGCTTATTTTCCAATGTATTATGGTTTCAGGAATTAATTAATTAATCAAGTATGATGATTGATTAGGACCTAGGGTTTAGGTCAGATCAGTTCAAATTTTATGAATTTCCTATTTGATTTAGGACTTAGAATAATCAAGATTAGGGTTTCTTGATTAATTGTTGAGATTGGGGGTCTAGGGTTTAGATGACCATTTTTAGGTGATTACATTTGCCCCTCTTTAAATTGATGTGTGATCAGCGCATTGTTTCAAAGACTCATTAACGAGAAGACCCAAAATAGTTTGTTTTGAAGTGATGAAACCATTCTTTTGAAGAAGAAGACTGACTTCGAGCTTGATTGGATGAAGATCAATCAAAAGATATAAAATAGAATGCTCAGCTTGATTTGAAGTGATGAAACTAAACATCTGTTAGGAACTCTTAAACCTTTTTGATTTGTTTGAATGAATAACTAGTTTAATTTGAAGCAATGAAATTGATTATTGTTAAGATATTTGATTAGCAAGCAAATTGACTTGATTTGAAGCGATGAAGCCAATTTGATCAATATATCTGGTTTCAATGATGAATAGCTCATATAAAACCAATCTTCTCTGGTTTTGAGTGTATTCACCACTGTATAAGACCATTGACTAGGTTTCCTTTGATTTTAAGATGATCTCAACTTGATTTGATGCAATGAAGCTGATATGCCCCAAGCAATGGGCTTTTGATTGAGGGTTTGATCACTGGAATGTTGATGTCCTGATCCTGCAGCCTCGGGAGAAAAATCAAAATATGGCTAGGTGCCCTAGTGATGAGAAGAAATTTGATTGATTAGACAATTTAGGAAGAAAGTGATCCGATTATAAATAGGTCCCAAGTGGTTAGGAAAGAAGATGTACTTGATCAGAGGTCCTGTTTGACCAAGATTGACTAAAAGTATGATACAAGGATTAATTAGAAGATAAGAATGAGAGATTTCCATTGGTTGTGCAAGTAGTCAGCTGCATATTTCGATTTTGATCCTGAAAATAGAATCAACATAGTTGAATTAGCAAGGGGTGTCATGTTCATATACAAATGACCACTTGACAATGAGAAGATTGATTGATTGTAGTCTCAGATCCTTCACATTGGAGATAGATATTGATATTATGCTGATTTAACACCATGTAGATGCAGATGCAAGACTAACATGAATGGATCCTAAGGTGTAGTCACTGAGCTTTAGCTTTGAAAATTTTCATCATTGAGATTTTTTGGAACCTCAGAGTCAATATAATCCTTATTGGTGCCACTGTGACCATAAGAATATGAATATGACTTTCATCGGATAAGATATGAGAAACTAACGTAAGCATCGAGGCACAAAAGCTTACATGACCTGAACATCATTTCTAGTTGATGTTGCAAGAGTAAACTAGTATCAAGGTATTCAAAGCCAAGATAACCATGAGTGTGATCTTGCATAAACAAATAGAGCAATAACAGTCAAGGAGATAGTTTCGACCTCACCTTGGCGTACAAGTAGATAGGATCGAGGGATGCAAGGCTTTTCCACCTTTTGTAGGAGCTCTTACCACATACACCTACTTTATTTGATGTTGCTGGATCATTGGGATGACATCAAAAAGTAGTAGACAAAGAAAAGATTAGTGAAATCAATGAGAATAGACAACATACGAATAGAAGTTCAACATGCTTCAGCCAGTTTCAAAGTTTTCAGATGTGTATATGTATGAGGGGTGTTGAGAAACACCATTGTGCTTGTGAGTGAAATGTGTTTGATTTGTTTTGATTTGTTGTTTATGTTTGCGATATCCAATGTGTGTTAAGAAACACTGTTGATTGTGGTGTTGAGAAACACCTGTTTGCGTCAGTAGCAAGTTGTCCTTTAGAAATGAAAAGATTATTGACTCTGGTGTAATCCAAAGATGTGATCAAATTTGGGGACCCATGCCCCTAGTAGCAAATAACGATGACTGAATTGACTCATACTAAGAGGAAAAAGCCAATTTGATTGCCCCCAGGTTATGACTCTAGATTGGTTTCAAGGCAGGAGGGTTCTCAGAAGAACCTAAGTATCATGAAAGTGACTGAAACTATGTACAAACCAAAGAAAAGGATTTCCAAGACTGAGCATTGATAGATGGAGTGTTGAGTACAAGAGGCACATGTTTACTAGATTTTCACCTACTTGGCAGAGATTCTATTTTGCTACCATGGCGCCTATTTACCAGGTTTCACCAAGGCACTTTTTCTTCTTTTTCAATTTTTTTTTTGTATTTTTCCTTTTTTTTGAATTTTTGAATTTCACTTTTTTTTTTGATTGATGCATCAAGGCGCCTATTGGTAGGTTTTCATCAAGATGATCATTTTTTAGAACTTTTTTCAATTTTTAGATTTTTTTGGAGATTAACCGATCTCAAGCAAGATCAAATTGGTAGGCTGCCAATGTCTAGCAAGGCGGAGGTCATTGCAGATGGATTAGAAAGTTGATGGATGAGATGAAAAGATAATTATGGATGAAGAGGGAAAATGTGACCCTCAAAGACAGTCTCCTCAAGATTACCCAAGCTAAGGAAAAAATGAATATAGCAATGTAGGCTCATGGAGAAGTGCTAGATAGAAAATAAGATAATGACCCGATGTCATGAAAAGCATGTGGTCCAAAAGAGTGGACATGTCAAGAGACTTTTAAGAACCTATTTTTCTATTTTTGATCAAGACCAAGGGGTCAATTAGGTAGGATAGTGTCAATCATGATCAGGATGAGGGGTGATGGAGGTATAAGTGGATTGTTTGGGATTAGGGTAAAGGATGTTGTACATATAGTTAAGTAAAAATGTGGCATGGTTATATTTTGAGATAACACTCCCAAACCTATCATAGGAAAAGGATCTATCACCTTAGATGGGAAGAACAAGATAGATGATGTTCTATATGTTGATGGTTTACATCATAACCTACTGAGTGTTGGACAGTTGCTTGATAAAGGATATCAGTTAGAACTCAAAAATAATAGGTGCATTATTAACAAAAAAGAAGGAGACATGATTGCATCAGGTTCAAAGACCAAAGGTAATTTCTTTCAGCTTAACTCTAAAGTAAGTTGTTTTGTTGCAAAAGTGGATGATAGTTGGCTATGGAACAAAAGACTTTGTCATATCAATTTTGACAAAATAGTAAAGATAAGCAATGTAAAGGCAGTAAGAGACCTTCCTAGTATTGCAAGATCAGTTGATACTATGTGCAGGGAATGTGTGATGGGAAAGCATGTAAGGACCTTATTTAGAAGCAAACAAAACTATGCAAAGAAAAAATTAGATCTAGTGCTTATAGACTTATGTGGACCTACTCAAACAAGATCATACTATGGTGAAAGGTATTTCATTTTGTTTGTTGATGATTTCTCCAGAATGATGTGGGTTGCGTTCTTGAAAGACAAATCTGAATCTTTTGAGAAGTTCAAAATATTCAAAGCTAAAGATGAAAATGAGTCTGGATTAAAGATAAAATGTCTGAGATCTGATAGAGGAGGAGAATTCACCTCTGACAAGTTTCTTGAGTACTGCAAAGAACATGGGATCAAAAGACAACTAAGTGCACCTAGAACCCCTCAACAAAATGGAATTGTAGAAAGGAGGAACATGATAATACCTGACACAACACACACTATCATGATTGAAGGGAAAGTTGCACACACCTATTAGAGAGATGCAGTCAATACAATAGTCTATACTATCAATAGAATTCAACTAAGACCAGGCGCAGACAAAACACCTTATGAACTTTGGTTTTGTATGTACCTACAGTAAAATACTTCAGAATCTTTGGAAGAAAGTGCTACATCAAGAGAGATGATGGTGTTGGAAAATTTGATGCTAGAAGCAATGAAGGTATTTTTCTTGGTTACTCTACTAAGAGAAAATCTTATAGATGTTTTAATTTAAGGTTGAAGAAAATCATTGAAGTGCATATGTGAAGATTGATGAGAAGTTCATGATTCAAGAAAGATATTATGAATATGCACCTATGATTGAAGACAAACCTAGACCTATCAATAAAGAAATAGTTATAAAATAAATGTTTGACTGTATTGATGTATCATGCAATAACCCTGAACCAAGTCAAGAAGAATCACAGATCTAAGATGAGAGTGTCACACCTAAAATATCAAAATATACATCCAGATACCATTCAAAAGAAGATATCATTGGAGATCAGAGCAGTAAATTTTTGATAAGATCCAGAGAAAAAGGTTGAACTATTGATGAAGGGGTATGTTTACTTTCACAAATTGAACCCTTAAGTGTTGAAGATGTGTGCAATGATTCAGATTGACAAACTGCAATGCAATAAGAATTAGATCAAATAATCAAGAATGACACATGGGAATTGGTCCCTAGACCTTGTGACAAGAACATGATTGGAACTAAGTGGATATTCAGAAAAAATGAATGAAGATGGTACAGTAATAAGAAATAAAGCAAGATTGGTATGTAAAGGATATGCGCAAAGAGAAGGAATTGACTATTCTGATAGATTTTCCCCTGTGAGAAGACTGGAAGCTATAAAGTTGTTTTTAGCTTATGCAAAATTCAAAAACTTCAAAGTATATTAGATGGATGTCAAGTTGGCTTTCCAGAATGGTGACTTGAAGGAAGAAGTCTACATAGAGCAGCCTGAAGGATTCAAACTTTCAGACAATCTAGACATGGTATGCAAACTAAAGAAAGCCCTCTATGGACTTAAACATGACCAAAGAGCATGGTATGAGAGACTAGATGGATACTTAAAAAATATTGGATTCAAAAAGGGAGAAAAAGATTGCAAATTATTCATCAGAGAGACACATGAAGGATTACTACTTGTTTCTGTCTTTGTTGATGACATTATCTTTGGAGGCAATGACAATCTTAGTGCAGAATTTGTCAAAGATATGCAGAGTGAATTTGAAATGAGCATGATTGGACCTATAAAATATATTTTTTGGGATTAAATATAAAGCAGATAGACATATGTATATTCATAAATCAGTCTAAATATGTGAAGGAGATACTGAAGACATTCAAAATGGAAGATTGCAAGCCAGTAAGCACTCCCAAGATAACAGGAAGAAAGGCTTCTAAAAATGATGACTCCACAACAGTTGAAAAAACACTTTACAAATCCATGATAGGAAAACTCATATATCTCACTCAATCTAGACCAGATATATCTAATGCAGTTGGCATTGTTGGGAGATTTGCAGCTGAACCTAAATAGAATCACCTAATGGAAATAAAAAGAATATTCAAATATCTAAAGGGAACTATAGACTATGGTTTATGGTATCCTAATTCAGAAAATATAGAACTTCATGTCTACACAGATGCAGATTGGAAAGGTTGTATTGATGATAGAAAGAGTACGTCAGTAGGAACAATATTTCTTGGAGATAAGTTGGTTACTTGGACAAGCAAGAAGAAGAACTACATTTCTCAGTCAAAAGCAAAAGCTGAGTGTGTAGCAGCTGCATTGACTTGTTCAACAATGGTATGGATCAAACAGATGATTAAAGACTTTGGAATTCAGATTGATTATCCCATTGTCATATATTGTGACAACACTAGAACCATTAATATGTCAAAGAACCATGTGATGCATACAAAGACAAAACACATAGAAATAAAATATCATTTTCTAAGAGAAAAAGTTGGAGAAAGACAAGTGAGGCTGGATTATGTGAGCACCAAAGATCAGCTGATATATATATTCATGAAACCATTATCAAAAGATACTTTTGAGTATCACAGGAAGAAGTTGGGAGTAATTCCCTTTCCTAAGTCTGATTAGAACTCATAGAAAATGCACTAGTCCTTTGTGACTGATGAGTGGTTGACTACTCTACTTCTGGAGGCTTATCTATATTTGGCATCCTTTTCCATTTATGTCAAAGGGGGAGTATATAGTAAGGGGGAGCATATACTCTGGGGGAGTATATATTCATGAAAATAAAAACATAGTCAAAGGAGATGCAGCAGTAAAGAGGAACCTTTGATGAGGATATTGAGAATATTGTAAAAAGAAAGAAGACACTATTGGATTGATGGTGTTTTTAATCATATGTTTCCATCAATGTCAAAGGGGGAGATTGTTAGAGATTTGCCTTTGTGCAAATATTTGACTGTATGTTTGTCATTGATGACAACATATAGTATACAATAGTGAACTGTATCCAATTTTTAGTATGGATGTGTGGAAGCCTTATGCATTTGTTTTTATGTTGCAGACATAGTTACTATACCATGTTCATACACGCAGATTTAGATGTTCAATAACTATTGAGTTATGTTACTCTGTTTACCAGCCACAGTTTCAGAGAATTGTTTTCAGTAAGCTGACAATAATTTTATTGATTATTTAGTTGCATCTATCCATGGGATATGCATGTTTAGATTCATGTTTAGTCACGAGTCTAAGTTAATTAACCAATGGTGCTAATCATGTTTCAACTGAAGCATGACGTTTGGGTAATTTTGGTGGAGCCGACTCTGTAAAGTGATGTGTCTATTTGTTTTGAGTTGCATGGTTCTAATTATGTTGTGTGCTTTGTTTAGCCGACAAAAGAAGCATTGGAGGGATTCCTACAGCTGACAAAGATCATATCTTTTGGAGAAGATACTTATAGTAGTTCATTTGAAGATCACCAAGCATGAATGATTAAAAAAAAAAGAGACAGAAAAAGAACAAAATAGAATGCTGATTATTTTGGGACATTAAAGCCATTTCATTCATCAGTTAAAGATCTATGTGAAGAAGCAGAGATTGTATAAAATTGATTGGAACTGATCAAGATAGTAGGTCTACTCAAATAGTTCATTATCATATATAGTGTATATCTATTTTACTGAAGGTTGCAGCCTTCATCATTTTAGCAGTGTGCTTTTGGATAGTGAGTCCTCACCCCTAACAGGGTTATTTGTAAAAGACTCCTAACAGGGTCTGACCCTTAACCAGGTCACTGTACTTATTGCATTGTAAAGATCAACTCCTAATAGGGTTGTAAGATATTCTAACAGGGATTATTATACTCAATTATAGTTCTTTGTGGGTGCTAATTCCCACCGGGGTTTTTACCTAATTTGGTTTCCCTGTAACCAAAATTGTGGTGTTCTATTTTGTGTTATCTTATTTTGTATATGCTTAATGATACTCTACACTTAATAAGAGGAAAATAATTTTACTAGCTGATAACTGATTCACCCCCCTCTCAATTATCCCTTTGGAATATTCCAACAGCCAGATGGCGTGCCAGACAGGGCAGATGATGTAGGCACCTCGGTGGATCTGCAAAGCTAGTCAAAGGGTGTCACGTGGCACGATATGTTGCTATCTAGGAAAAAAAGGGTGAAATATAAAGTAAAGGTAATATCCAGTGAGGAATTATTAAAAGGGCATGAGAATACTAAGAGATTTAGAAGAGAAAATAAATATTAATGTGCCCCAAAGTGTAAAAGTAAGGTCTAAGGGAATTAAAATGTAGTTTTTAAAAGTATATGGGCACATGATACAACAAAATTACATAGGACATAACATAAAATAATTCAATATGCATAGGTGCATCTGAGATGCGAGAGATTATAAATGTTTTCATTGTTTTTGAGCTTGGGAGTTGTGTGTTCACGGGAATTTGGCAATTCTCTAAGGCAGTTAAAGGGAGATACTATATTCAAAATCATATCATATTTTGGAGGAGAAAGAGGAGTTTAGTTGTGCAGATATTTGGGGGGAATTGATAGATGGAAATCCAAGAATGATTCTAAGTATTTTCCTTCTACTTATTCTGATTTTCTGGACAGAAGAGGGGTTCCAACTCTCGGTCTCCAGAGAGAGTTTTAGCTATTCCTGGATCTAGGAGTTTCAAGTTGTCTTATGCTTCCAGAGGGATATAGTTTTATTGACTGTACTAGTTTTGTATCAGATAAAGTAGAATTTTTCTTAGATTCTTTTGCATATTATTGAAGTGGTTTTATCTGAAGCAAATTGAACACAATAGTGTGTTTCTTTATACTTAATATGAAAGTTCTAGATTCATATCTCCCCTTCATGTTATTCATTTAGGTTATGAATTTTCTAATTCATTGCATGGATTCATCTATGGATATGTTATTAGTCCTTAGTTCTAATCTAGAATCAGATTAAATGAAGCTATGGATATGACATAAGTTCATCTGGTCTGCATAAGGATTTTTTGTAAGAATTAATGGTATGGATTGATTGTATTTATGGCTTAGAATCACCAACAATAGTTTATTGTTGTGCATTTTGTTTTCTTTGGAGTATTGCCCAATGGATAAGGCATTGATAAGGGATTAGTCTTTCCATATTGATGCATATCTGGTGGGTCTTTCTATATTATCCATTTTAAACATAAACTCTGATGTATCTTGTGTTTTACATTCTTTGTGGTGTTGTACCAATCCATGCTCCACTTCAAGGTCGATATTCAATGGGTGATTAGCTGGTTACCTAGTATCTCCCGATCATTTTGAGTCTTTGTGAGATCTCTGTTGATTGATACCAAACATACTATTGAAGGTTTTAAAGGGTGTTCCTCCTTGGTTTTGCTAAACCTAAAGCTTAGAAGGATGGATCCACATCCTTGTTAGTTGGTCCTTTTCAGTCTTGGTGAACTACTTGGAGTTGGCTACTCTTAAAGATCTGTTGCAAAGTGAAAAGGTTGTTGTCCATTTATCACAACATAAAAGAGAACCAACAAAATGGTGACTCTATTGAGGAATAAGTATTAATTACATAGTTAATAAGGTTTTAGTTGAGTGTGGCTCCTTGCCTTCTTAATTTTAAGTCCAGTTAAGTCTGCCCAGATTTGCATAGAGTTTGAAAAGTTATTTTCATATCATGGGGTTTGAAGGATATTGTTTTGTATCTGAGATATTTTTGTCCAAGAGTTCATGTCTTGTGAGGAGTTAGTTTTATCTTGTAAATGTCATTTTGCAAAGGGTTTTTCCTTGCAAAATGTCATAATAATTCCCAATTTGTATTGGGTGGGGACTCCAATCTCTGTAGCAATGTTGAATGAAAGATTTATTCCAAAATATCTGCAAGATAATAAAGGCAATCACAAGATCTTGAGGTGAAGCAGCATCCCAAAGAAAAGAAGGATGAGCTTCTAAGATTTCACAAAATAGACACCAATGAAAAAATCAATGAACATGGAGTGCTCCCCCATCATGAAATCAGAATGTTTAAATGCAAAATGTGTAGAGAATTTGAGTTGGGATTACATCTCTGTGCTTTCAAATTTTTTGTCCTCCAAAAGGAGGTGGCGACTCTACAAAATATTTAGTGGAAGGTGTGAAGGTGACTTCAGATTTAGCATCTTGCAACCACTATAATATATGCCAGGTATTTTTCTTTTTCTAGGTAACTTTTTTCCATGAGAATAGTTTATGAATGGTTCCCTATCAAGTGATAGCAGAACTAGTTAAAAGGGAAGAGTATTGAAGCGTTGTTTGCATACTACTTTGATTATTAGTTTTAGATTTTATCATTGGCTGTGGTATGCAAGTGGTTTGAAAAGTTTGGTCAAGCTCTTTGTTGTCAAACTAAAGTGTTTGTGAAGTCATTTGGGAATGTATTTTGGTTATTTTCAGCCTTTTGTATGGTGAGTGTAACCATTCCCAATAAGATTTCTCAGCAATATAGTAAACAGGGTCCCAGTGTTAAGTTGTATCCAGCCATGAATTTCAATGGCATTCCACGTTACGCAAATTCTATTCCATCTGAAATCTGAAAACACATCCTAATTTTAGCGGTATAAAAGAGGAACCAACTGAAAAAGAATTGAAATGAGTTTATTAATATTATAGAGGGATTTGATGTTGTTCATGACGATGTCATTACGAAGTTTTTTGCACAATCTTTGAAAGATGAAACAAGAGAATAGTTCTCATTTTTGTTGCCACAATCTATCAGCTCATGGAAAGAATTGGAAGTAGCATTCATTGGACAGTTCAAAGAATGGGTTAATGAATATGACTTGATTGCTGATTTCTTTAATGCTAATATTGGAAATAAGGAGCTGGTATCTAATTTCAATCTCAGATTTATGAAAACATTGAAGAAAATTCCTGAGAAGTGTATACCACAAGATGCAATGGATTTGGTTGTATACTTGTGTGCGTTTGACAAAAAAATGAGTTACAAGCTGAGAGATAAAGAGCCTCATAGTTTATATCAAGCATGTCAGATGGCAAGGGACATTGAAGGAATGATGAAGTTTGGTTTTATGAGATGTCATAAATCTGAAAATACAACTTCTCATGGGACTGCATATGGGGTTGGATATAGAAGTGCAGAAGCTCCATGGAATTCTTAGAATACTGGAGAATTCGTTGCCCCAAATGACACACAGGTAACTAATACAAATCATATTGAGAATGAATATTTCAACCAACAGTATAAAGATTTTGCTGACTCTTCTATGCACATTTAGTTTCAAGTTGAGATAGAGGTAAAAGAGAAAGTAAGAGATGAGTTTGTTTCAAAAATAGAGGTTCAAAGACAACCTTCTTATGATGATCATGTAAGTGATAAGTATGCTAAGATGTTGTAAATGTTGATTTAGATAATTATTAGCATGTTTCCCCAATTGTAAAATTGTTTGGTGTATCTCTCCGCAATGCTTGTTATGTTTCGCATGAGGCTAGTGTTGAGCCAAGAAGTTGTATAATGTACTTGGAAGGACTGGATAAGCCTCATCATGTGTTTACTCTAGCTTTATGTGTCCCAAATGCTATCTATGAAGAACCGATTGATGTGTGTATGCATGAAGCTAATCTTGAAAATAATTATGTATGTGATGTTTCAGCACAAGAGCTTCTTCACATAGTTTGTGATGTTCCTTTTTAGCATTCCCATCAGCAAGGTATGTTTAATCCAATGTGTAAATCTGAAAATATTTATTCCCTAAATGATCATAATAGCCTTCCAAGTTTTTTTGAAACCAATGAGGATTTTCCATTTGAAAGTCATGATTGTAGTGGCTCATTTTCTCAAACTCATAGGGTTGAATGTGGTTTGAATTTTGAAGATGATGATTCAGATTTTTCTCTCATGGATGAGGATGAATGTGATATTGAAATTTATTGTGGATATAACAAAGTTTTTAATCCATTTTTTGATGAAGTAGATATGGATCAGCCAATGCTTTGGTATTCAAATTTTGAGAAGGGTTTCCATTTAGTTTCCAATCCTTTGTATGAGGACATAGTTGAAAATTCAGTTGATTTAAATGATATATCAGATTATAAAAAGAATAACTATGGGGACCAGGATGAAATGTCTGATTCAATATCCTTCTCTAATGATCAATCTTCTTATAGTTTTGATTTTTAAGATCCATGTAGCTTGGAAATGAATAAATTTTCTTATTATGAACCAAATATGAAATCAGAAGTTACAATTCAAAGTCATTACCAAGAATGTTGGTGTAGTATGTATGGGGTTGAGTGTGAGAATATTTTATTTGATGTCCAAGAACTCACTAAGATAAATCATCATAATTCTGGTTATGTGGTTGAGTTTGAATGTTTTAAATTTCCAATGCAGCCGGTTGAGTATTTACTTGAGCATCTTAAGGAGATTGATAACGAAGAATATCATTATGAATGTTCACCATGTATTGAATACAAAGGATATTTTTTAGATTATGGATATTTTCAGCCAGTGCATGAGTTTTTTATGCCACAAGATGATAGGTGCAATGGCAGCGAGAAGTGTGATAGTAGCATGAATTATGCAAAAAAAATTTAGAATGGTCGACTGTTTGGAAAGAAGTTTTATAGAATGATCATACTGTTGAATGATGAAAATTAGACATTTGAATGGGGTAAGTGATGCTTTCATTTTTGTGATTGTTGGACATTTGTAAATAATGTGCATATTGTATAGACTCTTTGCTTTCAGTGGTGTGTTAGGTGTTTTGTGCTTTCAATAAGGAGCCCAATTTTGAGAAGTTGAGAAGTCTAATTTGTGAGTGGTCTACTTCACCAAGAGATTTTGGATTCTCTACATGTCCGTAAGGGGCATGTGTCCCTAGAAAAAGACATTGTTGGTACTCTCAAATTTAGCACAAATTTGGAGTGACCAATTTAAAATTTTATCTAAGGCAAGGTGAGTACCCTTAAAAACTTTTTGAAGAGGCCTATCTGAAGTGCAAGTGAAATATGACCTGATGATTTTTATAAGATACCACTTGGAGAACATGTGAAAAACCTTTCATGAAGTAGATATAATGGGTCACAACTTTTAGATGCTAGATTTGATGTGTTTTGGAGAGGGTCATCTAGAGGTGTTCACTTAAATTTGTATTTTGCACATTGCCTAATTATATCAAATGACCTACTTTGCATGCTTGCATCTTTGGCCGAATAAAGTTTCATAAAATAAGGATTATTCTAAGATGATGTAGGCATGAGAGAGAGAGTTTATAGTTCCATTTTCAGATTCCTATGAGTTCAAATGATAAGTTTCCCAATGCTAATTTGTTTGTAATTAATTCTGATTCTCAAAATGTGAAAGTGCAGAATTATAAAGTTGCTTACTTTGAAGTTTCACAACTTGCACCCAGTTGAATTTCATGGAGAATTGAATGCTCCCCTATTTTTTAGTCATGGAAATGTGCTACCATGAATATTTTCACTCTTGTATCAATCCATTTGATCATTTTTCTCATCAAATTCCAAATTAGACTTATGCATTTTTACTAATTTTGACGTCAGACAATTGGTAAGAGGTTGAATTTAGGGATTCACATTGATTGACTAGTTGATGACCTGAATAAGACAATTGAAATTTTTTTCTCTCTGTGTAAAAATGAATCCAATTCCAGGCCCCCAACCCATAAGGAGTTCATCTTATGAGTTTGTGAAGTCAGATCCAAACAAGATTTATTCATTTTTCAATCGATGCATCAATAAACTTTTCTTGGAGGCTAACTTTGCAAGCTAATATTTTTGTACCGGTTGAACGTTATAACAATTAAGTTGACTTCTTATGCTCTTTATATGTCAGTTTACTATATTTTTTTGATAGAATTAAATTGATAAGTAGTTACTTTCAGAGGATTGAAGCTTTGTTTCAAGTAGTTGTTTGCAGATGCCGCTTATGGATCTATACTCTCTACATTTAAATGTTTCCCCACGTACATGGGCAAGTCACATAAAAGGCATGTTAATGGTTTTATCGAATGTAGGGAATTAAAAACATTTAAAAGGCATTTCAATTATAATTGACATGGAAAATACAAAAGTGGAGCATTGCACCATGAACCAAGGAAGGTTTACACTTTATAATGTAAAAGCCTACACATGAAGCAAAAAACCAGAAAGTCAATGCCATTGGCATATACAATTTTGATATAGCTGGCGTTGTGGTCCAAATGTGGAAGCATGTGAAAGAGTGCACATAGGGAAGCATATTTATCCAATCATAAAGAAATGTACTTGAAGATAAAAAAAAAATTCACAGGATATATGGTAATGTATTGATAGTAGAAAGGGTTTGATGGAGGAATAAGTGATCTTAACATGAGTTACGAAAGTTGATTATCATAAAGAGAGATGTACATTCGAAAAGATATGTTTATGAGATATATAATTTCTACATAAAAGGTAGATATTGCAAAGAATAGATAGGAAGGTGAGAGTATTATATTGGTTCCATATGGATCATGACAACAATTGCATTGCCAAGTATGAATTCAGAGTTATGCTTTCAAGAGAAACGTCACAATAATGTTCTAGGACATATATATTCACTATATAGAGAAAAAATTTCAAATGATATTAATATCATATGAATAAAATAATGATATCATCCATGGAATCTACATTAGAAGATCATTGAGAAAGGAGAATCATTATTTTATCTCAGGGATTTATTCAGTACGGAGGAAGATTCATATCAGATTCATCTTAACAAATAAAAGGATTCTCATTAAAATTTTCAAAGCAAAGACCTCTGCGCTGAATGTAATATGGATACATTTCAAAGCATTCTGCCATGCCATGCATGGGTAAAATATGGGGAGTCTTACACAATTTGAAGGAGGACATTTTTAAAAACATTTTATAACCATCAAGATTGTACATCTTGCAAGGGGTGTACAAAGATTGCGCAATGCAATGAAATGGGAGCTTGCATGCAGGAGGAGATTGTGAAGACTAGCGCATGGTTTTAGAAGCTCTTAACAAGTACAATTGGAATATAAATAGCCACAAACTACAATTGAAGCATGAAAATTAAATTGAAAGAGGATGATCACCATGGTGTCAAATAGAAAGTTAGAGACTAGCAGATAATGACTAAAAGCTGCACAACATGTGTAAAGTTTCATACAATCTTCTATCTGATCCTGTTCTGGGAGTACTCGATGAGTTCAATCAATCTTCATTTAGTGGAAAGATCAAACTCTGTATACAAGCTATAGAAAGGCCATGCCCTATTCTTGCACCCGATTCAAGCCTCACAAGCGATCCTGAGAATGTATTATTTTTGCCCGTGAATAACAAAGTTAGAAAGTTCAGCAAAAGGAGCAAGATTGTTGTAATTGTGATAGGAAGTTCTCTGGGTTTCTGTCATTTTTGTGCATATTGGTTTTGTTTAATTACAGGGGAATATGATGCTCGGAAATTTAGAAATCTGGAATGTTAGAAGAATGAAAGCCTACACAACATGGTCAAAGGAAGAGTTGTGCATCATGGTCAAAGGAGAGGGGTTGTGCAGCTTCATTTAATATATTTTCATTAAGACTTTCACGCATTAAGAATTGGCAGGTGCAATGCTAAAATTATACAGAGGCTGCACATAGAGTAGAAACATAAACAAGGCATGTTAAATGTTTGTTTTTGGACCATCCAAAGGCTACATATTTTCTGAAGTAGCCCACACATAAAATAAAGATTTTACAATTTTTAAAAACAATGAAACTTAAAGTTTGTGCAAGGGACAAGAAGGCCGATGAAGTAAAACAAGAAAACTTTAGAAACATTCCATGCCATAAGTAGTTTGCACAATAAGGCAAAATTGCAAATGGCAGGTGTAAAATAAGCATCCTGTGCAATGTTGGGGGACAACAAGGATATGAAAAGGATCCCACGCACCGCAAAAATAAACAAAATATGTATAGAATTATGAAGGGAGTGTGGGAGCTAGCAGGTGGATAGTAGTTGAAAGGAATGTCTGCGCAAGCCAAGAGGAGGTAGAGTTTTAAAAATAAAAATGTGTAAAGCCATTATCCCAAATTCTTTAGATGAGGTAAGTTTACAATGTTGAAATATGCTTGTGCTCACCTAGTGATATGAATAAGAGCCAAGAGGCCCATTGGCAGGCCCCTTGGATGAAGGAATAAATGACCTCGTGGGTCCCATTACTTTGACTAGAAAAATGCACAAGGCTTTAAAACAACTAAGAAATTTAGTCCCACATTCACTATGAAATGGAGATATTGGATGTTTATAAACAAAAATTATTAGAGAGTAAGTTGAAGAAGAAGCCCAGAGGCTCTACACACGTGTGAAAGGAAATGACTCGATAACCATGCCAGGCAGGTCACTTCGGTGACAAAAAATATATTTTGGTAGGGACCCACAAGAATGATGTGGCAGGCACGAGAAGTAGGATAGGCTTCGAGGTGGCACACATGGCAATCCAGGAATGATTCTAAGTTTTTTCCTTCTACTTATTTTGATTTTATGGACAGAAGAGGGGTTCCAACTCTTGGTCTCCAGAGAGAGTTTTAGTTGTGCCTGGCTCTAGGAGTTTCCAGTTGTCTTATGGTTCCAGAGTGATATAGTTTTATTGATTGTACTAGTTTTTTATCAGATAGAGTAGAAGTTTTCTTAGATTCTTTTTCATTTTATTGAAGTGGTTTTATCTGAAGAAAATTGTACACAATAGTGTGTTTCTTCATACTTAATATGAAAGTTCCAGATTCATATCACCCCTCCGTGTTGCTCATTTGGGTTATGAATTTTATGATTCAATGCATGGGTTCATCTATGTATATGTTATTATTCCTTAGTTTTGATCTAGGATCAGATTAAATGATGCTAAAAATATGACATAAGTTCATTTGGTTTGCATAAGGATTTTTTGTAAGAAGTAATGGTCTAGATTGATTGTATTTATGGCTTAGAATCATTGACAACAGTTGATTTTTGTGCATTTTGTTTTCTTTGGAGTATTGCCCAATGGGTAAGCCACTGATCAGGGATTAGTCTTTCCATATTGATGCATATCTAGTGAGTCAGGCTATATTCAGCATTTTAAACATAAACTCCTATGTATCTTGTGTTTTACATAGTTTGTGGTGTTGTACCAATCTCATGCTCCACTTCAAGGTTGATGTTCAATGGGTGATTATCTGGTTACCTAGTATCTCCCAGTCATGTTGAACCTTTGTGAAATCTTTGTTGATTGATTCCAAAAATAATATTGAAGGTGTTAAAGGGTTTCCCCCCTTGGTTTTTTAGAACCTAAAGCATAGAATGATGGATCTGCATCCTTGTTAGTTGGTCCTTTTTAGTCTTGGTGAACTACTTGGAGTTGGCTACTCTTAAAGATCTATTACAAAGTGAAAAGGATGTTGTCCAGTTATCATAGCATATAAAAGAACCAAAAAAATGGTGACTCTACTGGGAATAAGTATTAATTACATAGCTAATAAGGTTTCAATTGAGCGTGGCTCCTTGCCTTCTTAATTTTCAGTCCAGTTAAGTCTGTCCAGATTTGCATAGAGTTTGAAAATTTGTTTTCATATCATGGGGTTTGATGGATATTGTTTTGTATCTAAGATATTTTTGTCCAAGAGTTCATGTCTTGTGAGGAGTTAGTTTTATCTTGTAAAGGTTTTTTTACAAAGGGTTTGTCTGTGCAAACTGTTATAATATTTCCCAATTTGTATTGGGTGGCGACTCCAGTCTCTGTAGCAGTGTTGAATGAAACATTTATTCCAAAATATCTACAAGATAATAAAGGAAATAACAAGATCTTGAGGTGAAGCAACATCCCAAAGAAAAGAAGGGTAAGCTTCTAAGTTTTCATAGAATAAACACCAATGAAAAATCAATGAACATGCAGTGCTCCCCCATCATGAAAATCAGAATGTTTAAATGCAAAATGTGAAGAGAATTTGAGTTGGGATTACATCTCAATGGTTTCAAATTTTTTGTCCTCCAAAAGGAGGTGGCGACTCTAAAAAATATTTAGTGGAAGGTGTGAAGGTGACTTGAGATTTAACATCTTCCAGCCACTACAATATATGCCAGGTATTCTTCTTTTCATGGGTAAATTTTTTCCATGAGAAATGTTATGAATGGTTCCCTATCAAGTGATAGAAGCACTAGTTAAAAGGGAAGAATATTGAAGCATTGTTTGCATACTACTTTGATTATTAGTTTCATCTTTTATCTTTGAATGTGGTATGCAAGTGGTTTGAAAAGTTTTCTCAAGCTCTTTGTTGTCAAACTGAAGTGTTTGTGAAGGCATTTGGGAATATATTTTGTTTATTTCCAACCTTGTGTATGGTGAGTGTAACCATTCCTAATAAGTTGTCTCAGGAATATAGTAAACATGGTCCTAGTGCTAAGTTGTATGTAGCCCTAAATTTCAATGGAATTTTGGGTTACCCAAATTCTATTCCATCCGAAATCAAAAAATACTTGCCTAAGTTTAGCGCTATAAAAGAGGAACCAAATGAAAAGCATTTGAATTAGTTCATTAATATGATAGAGGAATTTGATTTTGTTCATGTAGATGTCATTCTGAAGTTGGTTGCACAATCTCTAAAAGATGAGGCAAGAGAATGGTTCTCATTTTTGTTGCCACAATCTATCAGCTCATGGAAAGAATTGTAAGTAGCATTCAATGAACAATTCAAATAACAAGTTAATGAATATGACTTGATTTCTGATTTATTTAATACTCATATTGGAAATGAGGGGCTGGTATCTAATTTCAATCTCATATTTATGAAAATATTGAAGAAAATTCCTAAGAAGTGTAGACCCCAAGATGCAATGGCTTTGGTTGTATACTTGTGTGTGTTTGACAAAAAAATGAGTTACAAGCTGAGAGATAAAGAGCCTCATATTTTATATCAAGCATGTTAGATGGTGAGGGACATTGAAGGAATGATGAAGTTTGGTTTTATGAGATGTCATAAATCTGAAAATACAACTTCTCATGGGACTGCATATGGGGCTGGATATAGAAGTGAAGAAGCTCCATGGAATTCTCAGAATGATCATACTGCTGAATGATGAAAATAAGACATTTGATAGGGGTAAGTGATGATTTAATTTTTGTGACTGTTGGCCATTTGTAAATAATGTGCATATTGTATAGCCGCTTTTCTTTTAGTGTTGTGTTAGGTGTTTCGTGCTTTCAATAAGGAACCCAATTTTGGGAAGTTGAGAAGAAGTCTGATTTTTGAGTGGTCTACTTCACCAAGAGATTCTGGAATCTCTACATGCCCGTAAGGGGCACATGTCCCCAGCCAGAGCCACTATTGGTACTATCAAATTTGGCAGAAATTTGGAGTGACCAATTTAAATTTTTTATCTAAGGCAAGGTGAGTACCCTTAAAAACTTTTTGAAGAGGCCTATTTGAAGTGCAAGTGAAATATGGCATGATGATTTTTATAAGATACCACTTGGAGAACATGTGAAAAACCTTTCATGAAGTAAATATAATGGGTCACATCTTTCAGATGTCAGATTTGATGTGTTTTGGAGAGGGTTATTTGGAGGTGTTCACTTAAATCTCCATTTTGCACATTGCCTGATTATATCAAATGACCTGATTTGCATGCTTGCATCTTTGGCCAAATATTTTTTCATAAAATAAGGTTTATTTTGAAATGTTGTAGGCATGAGCAAGAGTTTAGAGTTCCATTTGCAGATTCCTATGAGTCCATACGATAAGTTTCCCAAGGCTATTCTGTTTGTAATTAATTTTGATTCTCAAAATGTCAAAGTGCAGAATTATGAAGTTGCTTACTTTGAAGTTTGAAAACTTGCACCCGGTTGAATTTCATGGAGAATTGAATGCTCCCCTATTTGTTAGTCATGGAAATGTGCTACCATGAATATTTTCACTCCTGTATCAATCCATCTGATCAGTTTTCTCAACTAATTCCAAATTAGACTTATGCATTTTTACTGATTTTGAGGTCAGACAATTGGTAAGAGGTTGACTTTAGGGATTCACATTGATTGACTAGTTGATGACCCGAACAAGCCAATTGGAAATTCTCTCTCTCTCTCTCTCTCTCTCTCTCTCTCTCTCTCTCTCTCTCTCTCTATGTGAGAATTAATCCAATTCCAGGCCCCTAGCCCATAAGGAGTTCATCTTATGAGTTTGTGAAGTCATATCCAAACAAGATTTATTCAATTTTCAATCAATGCATTAATAAAATTTTCTAGGAGGCTGACTTTGCAAGCTAATATTTTTGTGCCGGTTGAACATTATAACAAGTAAGTTGAATTATTATAATATTTTTATGTCAGTGTACTCCCAGGATCAAGGATTGAGCCTTTAGACATAATCTAATATCTTTTCAGGGGAAAATCCAAAGGCAATTTATGCAGATTATCATTATTTGACAGAATTAAATTGCTAAGTAGTTATTCTTAGAGGATTGAAGCTTTGTTTCAAGCGGTTGTTTGCAGATGTTGGTTATGGATATATACTCTCTACATTTAAATTTTTCCCGGCATACATAGGCAAGTCACATACAAGGCATGTTAATGGTTTTACAGAATGCAAAGAATTAAAAACATTTAAATGGCATTTAAATTCTAAGTGACATGACAAGTGCAAAAGTGGAGCATTGCGCCATGAACCAAGGAAGGTTTACACTTTATAATGTAAAATCCTTCGCATGAAGCAAAAAACCAAGAAGTCAATGCCACTGGCATATACAATTTTGATATAGCTGGTGTTGGAGTCCAAATGTGGCTGCATGTGCAGGAGTCCACATAGAGAACCATATTTATCCAATCATAAAGAAATGTACTTGAAGTTAAACAACTTTCACATGATATATGGTAATGTATTGATAGTAGCAAGGGTTTGATGGAGGCAGCAATGATCTTAACAGGAGTTACAAAAGTTGATTATCATAAAGAGAGATGTACATTCAAAAGGATATGTTTATGAGATAAATAATTTCTACAAAAAAGGTAGATATTGCAAAGAATAGATAGGAAGGTGAGAATATTATATTGGTTCCATATGGATCACGACAACAGTTGCATTGCCAAGTATGAAGTCATGGTTATGCTATCAAGAGAAACATCACAATAATGTTCTAGGACATATGTATTCACTATATAGAGAAAAGCTTTCAAATGATATTAATATCATATGAATAAAATAATGACATCATCCATGGAGCCTACATTAGCAGATCATTGAGAAAGGAGCATCACTATTTTATCTCAAGGATTTATTCAGTATAGAGGAAGATTCATATTGGATTCATCTTAATAAATAAAAGGATTTTCATTAAAATTTTCAAAGCAAAGACCTCTGCGCTAAGTGTAATATGGATACATTTCAAAGCATTCTGCCATGCCACGCGTGGGTAAATTATGGGGAGTCTTACGTAGTTTTAAGGAGGGAATTTTTGAAAATAATTTATAACCATCAAGCTAATACATCTTGCAAGGGATGTACAGAGATTGCACAATGCAATGAAATAGGAGCTTTCAAGCGGCAGGAGATTGTGAAGACTAGCGCATGGGTTTAGAAGCTCTTAAAAAGTACAATTTGGCATATGAATTACAAAAAAATAAAATTGAAGAATGCCAATTGAATCAAAAGAGGATGATCACCATGGTGTTAAATAGCAAGTCAGAGACCAGTGCAAAATGACTAAAAGTTGTGCAGCATGTGTAAAGTTTCATACAATCTTCTATCTAATCCTGTTCTGGGAGTACTCGGTGAGTTCAATCGATCTTCGTCTAGTGGAAATCTCAGACCCTATGGACAAGTTGTAGAATGGCCATGCCATGTTCTTGCACCCGATTCAAGGCTCACAAGCCATCCTAAAAATGAATTATTTTTTCCCGTGAATAGCAAAGTTAGAAAGTTCAACAAAAGGGGCAAGATTGTTGTAATTGTGATTGGAAGTTCTCTAGGTTTCTATCATTTTTGTGCATACTGGTTCTATTTTTTTACATGGGAATCTGATGCCCAACAATCTAGAAATATGGCATGTTAGAAGAATGAAAGTGTTATGCCCTACATCCCCGTCCCTACATTTTGTGTGCAAAATGTTGGGTCCCCCTTTTTTTTCGTTGCTTTTCTTTTTGTTGCGGATTTGCCTTGTCTTTCTTTTCTTTGCTTTTCCTTCTCTGGGGTTTTTCTTCCCCGGAGTGTGTCATTTTTTTGGTTCATTTTCCCCTCTGAGATCCCAGATCCCAGAGGTGGCCTTTTGGTGGGAAGCCAGATTCTGGACCCTGGGATTCTTTGTGATGATATTCCTAAGTTTTAGGAACATCATCGTAAGGAATCCCCGGGCCCGGAGTCTGGATGTTTTGCCTAGTCTAAAATTTTTGGAGTGCGGAGGATTACTTTTTACCACAGGTATAAATAGACTCGCTTGTCATTATCACACTTACCGCGTTTAAAATCTTTGAAGCACTTAGAGTGAAATAGAGCGATTTTCAAAGCAATTAGCAGAGCAGTTACAGAGAGGTTTTGCAATAATCAAAATTTAACACCTTCTACTGTTCTCAGACGTACGCTAGTGCTCTGTGGTGGTGATCTTGACGGCTTGAGAGTTGACAGCTATTGCAGAATTCCCCTGGTAATCTTTCCTTCCTCCACCTTCTGTGTTTTTAGGTTGGTTTCTCTGCTTCCCTCCCCTCCCTTCTTGCTTTCATTTTTTGGTTTTTCTCTATTTTTTCTTTTCGTTGTTTTCGGTTGCTTTGTTTTCATTTGTTTCTTTGGCTTTCTGGTTTTGCCGCTTGCTGGTGGCTCGGCTCTGCCAAAAGGTTGTCCACCTTCTGTGCAGATGTAAACAGATGTAAATAATTTGTAAATAGTCTGTAAATATTTTGTAGATAGTTTGTAAATGCTCTGTAAATAGTTTGTAAATCGTTTGTAAATAGCTTGTAGATGGCATGTTCATAATGTAAATAGCTGTATTCTTGTTTCAGCTTTGTCTAGTTTCTTCCCGCGGGAGTCGTCCGCGTGTATACTTATGTATATATGTATATTTATATAAGCAACCCTTGTATATATCCCTCCATTCTATGTATATACCCTTCAGCTCTATGTATATCCTTCCAGGTGGCTCGATGAGCTGGTCGAGTCACCCTTGCTGTTGGTTTTTTGCTTCAAGTTTTCTTCGAGGAAGGAAACCACTTGTTTGAAGCTCGGCTCGAGGCTGGTATCAAACAGGCGGTTTTCTCTCTCCTCCATCAAGACTGTCAGAGCCTCATTTATTTCCCATGTGCGTAATTACTTCTGGCCAAGTGGCTTTCCGTTTTCGCATGTTTGAACAGTTGGCTCCGCCGCCAGTGCCATGCCATCCATTCAATGCTAGCGCATGTGGCATCCACGTGGACTTGCGTCCACATTCTTCTTCACTAACGGTCACTTCTCTAGGTTTCGGGTCCGTTTTTTTCATCCATCTCATGCCTTCGTCAAGTGTGACAAATTTTCCCGGACCCAGAGACATAATGAAAATGCTAAGTTTATGTTTCTCTTTTCGGGTACTTATGCAAAAAAACTAACTTTTTAGGAAAAGAAAACGGTGCGGTGGTAAGATCTCCGGACCCCAGAGAACTGGTTTTATTTTGATAAATATGTTCTGACGGTCGCTTTGTCTTGCAGGTCCAGACTTCACTTTACAATCATGTCTGAAGCGTCCGCCTCATCTCCTCCCGGAAGTCCGGAGTTGCCATCCACAACCGAGACCAGGGTGGCGGCAAAGTCTAAGATAGAGAAGGCCCTGGAAAAGCTCCCCCTCACCATGAAGTATATGCAGGGTGAGGAGATTGTGGGCTCGAAGATTGAGTCCAAGATAAAGTTGATGACCGACGCCAGCGTCGGGACTTGTGCAGAAATGCAGGCTCTAGTAAAGATAATGCATATACAACGACAGGCTGGAGATGCACTTGCTACTAACATTGGAGGTTCTGGTATTCTTCAAGCGGCTTGCTTCCCTTACTCCGTGCAGTCTCCAGAGCTTGTGCTTACTCTGGTGGCCCACTATAACTCCTCAGTCCAGGCCGTCATGTTAGCACCAGTAGAACCATCGGGATTCCCCACTCCACTGGTGTCCATGGACCCAGCCACTTTCCAAATCGGCTTGGGCATCCCACAATTTGATCAAGCTACAGTGGTTACAAGGTCAGATTCCTTGAAACAATTCACCGAGCTGGAGGAGGCCTCTCGGTTGTACATAAACTCCAACTGGCTCAAGGTCCCAAAGAGGGACCCCAAAAGAATGAAGATTGACATCCCCCGCTCTGAATTCAAAGAGAGCATCCAGATGGGGATGATTGCATTGGCACGGGTATTTGGGCAACCCTCCGCCCAAGAATTTGCAA
>MU224704.1:2659863-2676697 GCA_018584345.1 Thuja plicata
CAAATGACAACTCACATCATGCATTGAACCATGTGAAAAATAAGTGCAAGCTAATCATTAAATGCCCTTTTTTTAATTTTGAATTTTTGACCTAGTCAACAAGATCTGATTTGTTTGCTATGAATTCTGATCCCAAACCCTAAATACAAAAAAGAGACCCCTATTAAAAAATAGAGAGCTTTCCAAAAATGTCAGAATTTTAAAAAAATCTTTTCATTTGTGCCCTAGAGAGCCACTTTCCCAAAATATACTAGTTTTTATAAATTGACCAAATGAGCTATGATATGACCTCTAAATTAAAAGTAATTAATTCACTATCAAAAGTATTTAAAGCACTAAAGGTGGAGCACTTAACTCTTCAAGTAAATGTAAGTGTTTTTTCCTTCTACTTATTCTTATTTTTTGGACAGAAGAGGGATTCCAACTCTTGGTCTCCAGAGAGAGTTTTAGCTATGCCTAGCTCTAGGAGTTTCCAGTTGTCTTATGGTTCCAGAGGGATATAGTTTTATTGACTGTACTAGTTTTGTATTAGATAGAGTAGAAGTTTTCTTAGATTCTTTTGCATATTATTGAAGTGGTTTTATCTGAAGAAAATTGTACACAACAGTGTGTTTCTTCATGCTTAATATGAAAGTTCCAGATTCATATCTCCCCTCCATGTTTTTCATTTGGGTTATGAATTTTTTGATTCATTGCATGGACTCATTTATGTATATGTTATTAGTCCTTAGTTCTGATCTAGGATAAGATTAAATGAAGCTATAGATATGACATAAGTTCATCTGGTCTACATAAGGATTTTTTGTAAGAAGTAATGGTCTAGATTGATTGTATTTATGGCTTAGAATCATTGACAACAGTTGAATTTTGTGAATTATGTTTGCTTTGGAGTATTTCCCAATGGATAAGGTACTGATCAAGGATTAGTCTTTCCATATTGATGCATAGCTGGTGGGTCTGGCTATATTCTACATTTTAAACATAAACTCTGATGTATCTTGTGTTTTACATAGTTTGTGGTGTTGTACCAATCTCATGCTCCACTTCAAGGTCGATGTTCAATGGGTGATTAGCTGATTACCTAGTATCTCTTGGTCGTGTTGAGCCTTTGAGAGATCTCTGCTGATTGATGCCAAAAAAAATATTGAAGGCATTAAAGGGTGTCCCCCTCTTGGTTTTGTAGGACCTAAAGCATAGAATGATGGATCTGTATCTTTGTTAGTTGGTCCTTTTCAGTCTTGGTGAACTACTTAGAGTTGGCTACTTTTAAAGATTTGTTTCAAAGTGAAAAGGTTGTTTTCCAATTATCATAGCATAAAAAAGAACTAACACATTCAAAGGATGCATTTGAATTGGTGTATGTTGATCATTTTGATATTGTGCATTCATCATATCAATTTGAATTGTTGCATGTTCATCATGATCATTAGGTGTACTAGATGATGTGCCTTCACGTAATCTCCTCATACACTCCCTTTGTCTTTCCTTTCTTACCTCTCATTGTTCATTCATTCCACTGTTATTCTTTCCCATTGTTGATATTGATTATCCTACACATAACATCATGATGAAAATTCACAATTAAATAGAAAAAAATAAAACAACGAACATCATTATACTATAATCTAAAGTAAGAATGATGAAATAACTTCAAAAAAAACTAAAAGACAATACAAATCAATCATAAATAATGAAAACCTGACTATTACTATCGCAGAAATACATGTGAAACAACAGTGGGACCTTGAAAAAAGTTGCAATGCTAGTTTTTAGGAAGTTGGGAGTAAAATATTGAGACTTCTTCATAACCTGTATGAGTTATGTAAACCTAAATACAATGTTTACATTTCCACATAACCCATATGCGTTATGTAGGACTACATATTTTTGCCTTATTTCTACAAAACCCGTACGTGTTGTGTAAAACTAGGAACCAGAGAGAGAGAGAGAGAGAGAGAGAGAGGATAAACATGCATGTATATATATATATATACACACACACACACACATATACATATACATATACATATATATATATATATACATATATAGATATATATATATACACATATATATATGTATATATATGTATATATACACACACACATATTATATATATAAGTATATACATATGTTTTCTGTATGGTAGGTTTACAAGCATACATTTTTATTTCTTCATAACCCGTGTGGGCTTTGGAGAGCTAAAAATTATGCTTTTTGTTCTACATAACCCGCATGGGTTATGTAGAACTTGAAATGGTACTTTTTGTTTTTCATAACACGTGTAGGTTATTTAGCACATAGGAACTCGTACGCATTATGGGTTGGTAAAAGGCTTGGAAAATGACCCTAAGGCTTGAAAGCTCATTTTCCCTCCATTTTTTCCCTTTACACATGTTTTTAATCTTCCAAGATGATTTCTCAACTTCGTCGTCACCAGGTTTACAAATGATCAAGTGGGTATCTTTAAAATTACCACCATAATCTCACGCGTCTTCTCATCTTTCTAACCATATAAATATACATATACATATATGTATATACATACACACACACACATATATACATATATATGTATATGTATATATATATATATATGTATATATATATATATATATATATATATATATATATATATATATATATATGTATGTATGTATGTATATATACACATACATACATAAATAAGAAAAAATAAATATTCAAGCTAGCATGGAAGAAGACTTAAATATCCTCAATACTTTGCATCATCCCTAAAGTAAAAAATGAATGAAATAAAGAGAAGAATGATGAGACAAATAGAATATGTATATGAAATATTTTATCCCCTATACCCAACTACCTACAAGGGTATCTTGGGTCCTTCAAAAAAGAACAAATATATATAGACAAGTATAGGGGAGAAACAACAAAAAAACACTTAATCTAAAAACATGAAGAGACACTACTCCAATCAATCACCTATTAAAAATCATTGACATCCTCCTAATCTCGATTGCAAGGAGGAGGTCAAGCTCACAAAGTGACAATAACTAAAGTGATGCTAAGCTTCTCTCCAACAATAAGAGCTAAGGATGACACTTCCTCAATATTCGCATCCATTAACTGCTATGCGCCAAGAGTCAACAATCTTGCAAATATGGTTAACAATGCTGGGATATCCTCTAGAGATGAAAACATACACCTCTTTGAAGATTGAGGTGAATCAATTGAAGGTTGAAAAATAGGATCCACATATCTGACCTCTGGAAAAGGGGATGTGAAAAAATCCAATGAAGGTAGGGCCTCCACAACTACTAGGAAAAAATAAGAAAGGGAAACCAAAAAAATTGACTTCTTAGAATCAAACTTAGGAACGAGGCCCTAATCTAACTTGCACTTAGATGGATGAATGAGATCTTCACATAAATAGTGGTAGGCCAAATGACCCCATAAAATTTGAGATAAATATTAAAAGAAGTGGGAGGAGAAGAGGATGCCAGTCTAGGCACAACCTTTGTATGAAGCATGTCAAAATGCTACACAATAAGATGGATATTGGATGGAGAGGTGATAAGATATTTCTATGGGGAGTGAGAAACCCTGAGGAATCTCAAATTAAGTTAAAATAAGTGGCACAATTAGAAGTAGAAATAATCAAAGTAGAAAAAAATAGAGTAGAAATGAAGCAAAATGCAAAAGTTAAGATAGCATTTTCATCCTCAGTCTTCACCTAGTAGCTTCACATTCTCAAGCCAATACCCATCGATGATGCATATGGTCACATGAAATATAGTTCTAATGGAGATGAGAACAAATAATATAAGCTCTAGATAATATACAATATCCTACTCCATAGGTGAACCATTCATCATAGCCATTGCTAACAAAAGGGAAGATTCTATATATGAAAATACGAGGTGTTCATAGATATAGGGGACTTAGCCTCTATTGTGGGTTTGTTTCCTCAATTTTTATTTTTGCATAGGTGGAGGAACAAGAGGATCTCTCAAAGGCTGAGAAGCATATGCTATACATGAAGGACTAATAGAGGAAGAATTATTTCAATTACTATACCAATTAGGGTAAGGGATGTCTGAAAGAACTGGAAGCTTCAAGATATGAGATTTAAACATTGGAAATATGGGTGTATTTTCTTCTCTTTTGATAGACATCATTGAAGGAAAATGGATAATTTCTAGAGGCTATGAGGTCTTGGAAGGATGAGGGGGTCTTCTTAAGGGAGTGAGATTGTCTTTATCCCATGATGAACAATTAGAAGATGAGGCATACTGTAGTGTAGGAACAGACCTAGAGAAAAGGAGTGACAAAAGGAGGAGCTAGAAAGGCAATAGGTTAAATTCATACTAATTCTAAATAAATAATTTTATATTTATAGAAATTATTTTATAATTAGTCACTACAGTGTAGCATGGGTTCAACCAAAGTAAGCTGGAAATGGTCTAAATAAATTCCCGCATATGTATCACAAGTGTCTTAGACGTAGCATCTTGGATAGTCTGCATTGTTCCCTCATGGAGAAAATTTATGAATTTTTGGACAATGGAAGAAAAAAAATCCATGAAACTAGCCAAGGAATTCCTAGCTTCACTCTAAACAAGACAAATACTATAATCAAAAGAAATATTGTTGAAAAAGTTTTGGGTCCCACAAGGACTAAAAAAATCAATAGACCCAAAAGGTGGGAGAGAAACACCATCACGTGTGTAGATGGTGGTTTTTGACTCATCATATCTCACCCTATTTAATCCATTAAAAAAGAGGGTCTCCATAGTGATCACATTAACTCTATAGGTAGGATGAACCATACCACCAATGATAAAATTTCTATTAATTGAGTAGGAATTTACAAAGGAGAAGGCTCTCCATGGAATGATGAGACATTAGGTGTAAGAGATATATCAAGTATCTTGAGATTTTTATTTTTAAGGGAGATTGGAATGATTGTCACCATATTTACTTAAAAACAATCACATGAAAGATTAGAATAAGATGCAATTATGAAATTAGAGGAATACTCAGTCTTAAGCTTCTTTTGACTGTAGTCCATATCAAAAAACTTCCAGTAAAACACTAGGAGCATAGGCACTAGTGAGGATGAGAAAATTCCTAGGGACAAAATAAGAGCCCACCTAGGAAATTGTGTTCCTCCTACTAATCCACAAAGGAGTTATACTAGTAGGATCTTGTGGGTATTATAAAAAAATTAAAGAAAATTGAGATTTAGTAGAAAGACACTAGCCATATCTTCAATTATTTAAGGCAATGCTAACATTGCCTTCACAAGATGTGTTTTTTTATTGGATGAAAGCAACATATATTAGATGATATATAATCATATCATGAGTATCCTTTGTTTACATATGATATATATTCTCCTAGAACTCCAATAGATCGCCTTTATTTAAGGGGAGTGAAAATTTAAAATACATAATATCATGAAAACACTATATCGAGCTAAATATTCCCTCATCAAACTAATTTTTTATAATCCTTCTTCCTTCCTAATTTTACTACCTTATCCATACCACCCTTATTAATATTTTTTTAAGATATAACATAGGAGAAGTCTCTTTTTTCCTTCATCCTTTGTCCCTATTTCCTATATGGGATCCTTGATAATATTTTCTCTATTAGCATATATCCATTTTTCTATGAACAAATCCTAATTGATATCTTTGGCATTAATTTTAACATCCTCTTAGAGATTTTCCTTATTCCTAGGATGAGAAAAATCAAGAAGTTCCCCTTCTTTAAAGTATGTCTACAATTCAAAAGAAGGACCAAAAAAGTAGTTAGCACTCAGGCCTTGTAAATTAGTTCCATGTCCAAATTTATAAGATTATTTTTCCATTGGTTCTAAATTCTCAAACTTTTCCAACACATTAAATATATTACCATAAGTTCCTATCAAAACAATATTTCTCTAACAATTAATTGGTTTTATCACATGAGATTTGGAAAACATAAATCCATTTTAATCATGCACCTTAGACAAAATATGAACTTTAAATTAGCAATTTGTATGTTAGGATTAAGAAGAGAAAATTGGGGGAACATTTTTTCATTTTCTTTGTAAGAGAACTTATTCATGAAAACAAAAAAAATGAAAGAGGAGAGTTTCATAATCCATTTACTAGTTTAGAGACATATTTCCCAGTTTGATCTCTAAGGAGTCATAAATTGGATTTATCAAATCAATTTCAAAACAAAGAAAATTAAACATAGCTAAATTATTGTCAAGGGTTTGACAAAATAAACCCAGTGATTTCCTAATCTGTGTTGTTACATAATTTAAAATATTTAACCTCCAAAAATCTATTGGAAATATAAGAATATGAAACTAAATAGTATCTTAGAAGGTATTCTTCCCATAGAATCATGCCCTAGATGCCAAGGATTTTTTTTTATCTCTATGGATATTTTGTTGTCATTAGTTAAGGAAAAGTCATGTGAGTCAGAAGATTCAATCGGTGAAAAGGAGAAAAGTAAATATGACTAGTCAGTAATGTACACCAAGCAAGGTAGTGAAGTTGGTAAAGCCCAGACACTACACTAAGAGCCTACAGTTACCAAACATCAAGTGCATATCAAGCACACCGATTTGACAATTACCGAGTACTAAATATAAAGTTAACTAAGCAATGATAAGTTACTCTACCGAGTTCCTTAATGTTGGAGATTTTCTTCTGTGCAAATAGTAGACTGTATGTTTGTCATTGATGACAACATATAGCATATAGCATACAGAAGTGAATGATATTCACTTTTTAGTATGAATATGTGGAAGCCTTGCATGGTTGTTTTTATGTTTCAAACATAGTCACTATACCATGTACATACACACAGATTCAGATGTTTAGTAACAGTTGAGTTATGTTACTCTGTTTACAAGACACAGTTTCAGAATATTGTTCTCAGAAAGTCGACAACAATTTTATTAATTCTTTAGTTGTGTCTATCTATGGGATATGCATGTTCAAATTCATGTTTAGTTATGAGTCTAAGTTAATTAACCAAAACTGCTAATCGTGTTTCATCCAAAGCATGAAGTTTAGGTAATTTTGGTGGAGCCGACTATGTGAAGTGATGCTTCTATTCAGTTTGAGTTGCGCGGTTCTAATTATGTTGTGTGCTTGGTTTGGCCGACTAAAAAGGCATTGAAGGGATTCCTAAAGATGACAAAGATCATATCTTTTGGAGAAGATACTTATAGTAGTTCATTTGAAGATCACCAAGCATGAATGATAAGAAAAGAAACAGAAAAAGGATAGAACAAAATGTTGATTGTTTTGGGACAGTAAATCCATTTCATTCATCAGATAAAGATCTATGTGAAGAAGCAGAGAGTATATACAATTCAATGGAACTGATCAAGATAGTAGGTCTACCTAAATAGTTCATTTTCAGATATAGTGTATATATGTTTTACTAAAGGTTGCAGCCTACACCATATTAAGCAGTGAGCTTTTGGACAGTGAGTCCTCACCCATAAAAGGGTTATTTGTAAAATACTCCTAACAAGGTCTGACCCTTAACCAGGTCACTGTACTTATTACTTTGTAAAGATCAACTCCTAACAGGGTTGTAAGATCTTCTAACAGGGATTATTATACTCAAGTATAGTTCTTTGTGGGTTCTAATTCCCACTGGGGTTTTTACCTAGCTTGGTTTCCTCGTAACCAAAATTGTGGTTTTCTATTTTGTGTTATCTTAAATGTGTATGTGCTTATGATATTCTATAATTAATTGGAGAAAAGAATTTAACTTTCTGATAACTAATTCACCCCCCCCCACCTCTCACTTATCCCTAGGACTATTCCAACAATTGGTATCAGAGCCAAGTGCCTTGGAGAGAAATCCTAACAGCTTAAGGTAGATCAAATGGCGTACTTCAGGAAAGAGAGTCCTAAGTTTGATGGAGAGAATTATCTTGACTGGAAGAACAAAATGATAACACATCTTCAGTGCATTGGTTTTGAGATTTATGAGATTTCTACTCATGCAATTGATGTTCCCACCTTAAAGGACCTTGCAGAAGAAGATTCTACTGAAAAAAAAAGGGAAGTATTCACCCAAAATACAATTGCCAAAGAAGCCATAATCAGTGCCCTATCTGATAGTGAATTTTCTGAGATCAAGAAGGTAGACAAAGCATATTAAATTTTGAAATACCTAGAAGACATGTTTGAAGGAGACATCCAAGCCAAGAATGCATGCAAAAATACATGGAAGAAAAGATACAACAATTTAGAGATGCTACCTGAAGAAAACATCAGAGCTTACAATCAGAGGATTAATGAAGCAGTCTCAGGAATCAAGAATAATGGTGGAGAAATTTTAGAGGATGATATAATGGACAAATTAATGACCACATTGACAGAAGATTATGAAAGCAATGTAAACATCTTGGATGAAACCATACAATCCTCAAAGGACTTCAAAAGAGAAACCTTGATTATCAAAATATCAGCATTTGAGATATCAAGATTGAAGACAAAACCTAAAATAGAAACAACTTTCAAAGCCTTAGTCTATGTCAAGAAATCCTTGAGAATCTCCAGTAATAATGAGAAAGAAGAAGTTGATACAAAACTAGAAGAAATAATTTCTATGACTACTAAGAAGGAAAGGAAAGGTAAAGGAAAATATGAAGGATAGCTACCATTCAAATGTTTCTCATGCAACAAAGTTGGCCACTTTGCATCCAAGTGTCCTACAAGAGACAAGAAGTACAAATCAGATTACAAAACCAAATATACTAAGGAATGCTATCATGCTAAAGATGGTGAAACTGATGATGATTTAGGAGAAGATGAAATTAGATTCATTTCAATTAAAGATAATGAAAAAGTGATTGAAACAATAGAAATTGAAGATGAAAAGAAAGCACAAGAATTGTCTTTAGTTTCACAAGCTGACATCAGAACAGACTGGATCATAGATAGCGGGTGTTCAAATCACATGAAAGGTGAAAATTATAGATTTGTACATCTAGACAAGTACAAAGGTGGCATGGTTAGATTTGGAGATAACACTCCCAAACCTATCATAGGCAGAGGATCTATCACCTTATATGGAAAGAACAAGATAGATGATGTTCTCTATGTTGATGGTTTGCATCATAACTTACTAAGTGTTGGATAATTGTTAGATAAAGGATATCAGTTGGAATTCAAAAACAACAAATGTATTATTAACAACAAAGAAGGAGACATGATTGCATCAGGCTCAAAGACCAAAGGTAATGTTTTTCAGCGTAACTCCAAAGTAATTTTTTTTGTTGCAAAAGTGGATGAAAGTTGGCTTTGGCACAAAAGACTTTGTCATATCAATTTTGACAACATAGTGAAGATAATTAATGTAAAGGAAGTAAGAGACCTTCCTAGTATTGCAAGACCAGTTGATACTATGTGTAGGGAATGTGTGATGGGAAATCATGTAAGGATCTCATTTAGAAGCAAATAGAACTCTGCAGAGAACAAACTAGATCTAATACATACAGACCTATGTGGACCTACTCAAACAAGATCATACTATGGTGAAAGGTATTTTATTTTATTTGTTGATGATTTCTCCGGGATGGTGTGGGTTGCATTCTTAAAAGACAAATCTGAAGCTTTTGAGAAGTTCAAAATATTCAAAGATAAAGTTGAAAATGAGTCTGGATTAAATATAAAGTGTCTGAGATCTGATAGAGGAGGAGAATTCACCTCTGATAAGTTTCTTGAGTACTACAAAGAACATGGGATCAAAAGACAACTAAGTGCACTCATAACCCCTCAACAAAATGGAATTGCAGAAAGGAGGAACATGATAATACTTGACACAACATGTACTATCATGATTGAAGGGAAAGTTGCGCACACCTATTGGAGAGATGCAGTTAATACATCAGTCTATACTGTCAACCAAATTCAACTAAGACCAAGCACAGAAAAAACACCTTATGAAATTTTGTTTGGTAATGTACCTAAATCAAAATACTTCAGAATCTTTGGAAGCAAGTGCTACATCAAGAGAGATGATGGTGGTGGAAAATCTGATGCTAGAAGTGATGAAGGTATTTTTCTTGGTTACTCTGCTAAGAGAAAATCTTACAGATGTTTTAGTCTATGGTTGAAGAAATTCATTGAGAGTGCACATGTGAAGATTGATGAGAAGTTCATGATTCAAGAGAGATATTAGGAATATGCACCTATAATTCAAGATGAACCTAGACCTATCAATAAGAATATAGTTATTGAAGAAATGTTTGACTGTATTGATGTATCATGCAATAACCCTGAACCAATTCAAGAAGAATCATAGATTACAGATGAGAGTGTCACACCTAAAATATCAAAATACACATCTAAATACCACTCTAAAGAAGATATCATTGGAGATCAAAGCACTAAAGTCTTGACAAGATCCAGAGCAAAAGGTTCAACCTTTGATGAAGAGGTATGCTTACTTTCACAGATTGAACCCTTAAGTGTTCAAGATGCGTGTAATGATCCAGATTGGCAAAGTGCAATGCAAGAAGAATTAGATCAAATAATGAAGAATGACACATGGGAATTGGTCCCTAGACCTTGTGACAAGAACGTGATTGGAACTAAGTGGATATTTAGAAACAAAATGAATGAAGATGGGATAGTGATAAGAAATAAAGAAAGATTGGTATGTAAAGGATATGCGCAAAGTGAAGGAATTGACTATTCTGATACATTTTCCCCTATAAGAAGACTCGAAGCTATAAAGTTATTTTTAGCCTATGCAACATTCAAGAACTTCAAATTTTATCAGATGGATGTCAAGTTAGCTTTCCTAAATGGTGACTTGAAGGAAGAAGTCTACATAGAGCAGCCTGGAGGATTCAAACTTTCAGACAAACCAGACATGGTATGCAGACTAAATAAATCCCTCTATGGACTTAAAAAGGCCCAAAGAGCATGGTATGAGAGACTTGGTGGCTACTTAACAAAGATTGGATTCAAAAAGGGAGCAACAGATTGCAACTTATTCATCAGAGAGACACCTAAAGGTTTACTACTTGTTGCTATCTTTGTTGATGATATTATTTTTGGAGGTAATGAAAAGCTTAGTGCAAAATTTGCAAAAGAGATGCATAGTGAATTTGAAATGAGCATGATTGGACCTATAAAATATTTTTTGGGATTAAATGTAAAACAAATAGACAAAGGCATATTCATAAATCCATCTAAATATGTGAAGGAGATATTAAAGACTTTCAAGATGGAAGATTGCAAGCCAGTAAGCACCCCCATGAAAATAAGAAGCAAGCTTTCTAAAGATGATGATTCCACAATAGTTGACAAGACACTATACAAGTCTATGATTGGAAAACTCATATATCTCACTCAATCTAGACCTGATATTTCTAATGTAGTTGGCATTGTTGGAAGATTTGTAGTTGAACCTAAACAAAATCACTTAATGAAAATAAAAAGAATATTTAGATACTTAAATGGATATAGACTATGGTTTATGGTATCCTAACTAAGAGAATGTACAACTTCATGTGTATACTGATGCTGATTGGGAAGGTTGTGTTGATGACAGAAAAAGTACCTCAAGAGGAGAAGTATTCCTTAGAGATAGATTGGTCACTTGGACAAGCAAGAAGTAGAATTGTATTTCTCAGTCAACAGCTGAGGCAGAATATGTAGCAGCAACATTGAATTGTTCTACAATTGTTTGGATCAAACAGATGATAAAAGACTTTGGAATTTAGATTGATTATCCTATTGTTATTCACTGTGATAACACTAGCACTATCAATATGTCAAAGAACCCTGTGATGCATGCAAAGACAAAACACATTGAAATAAAATATCATTTTCTAAGAGAAAAAGTTGCAGACAAAGAAGTAAAGTTGGATTATGTGAGCACTAAAGAACAATTAGTAGATATTTTTACAACGCCTTTATCAAAAGATACTTTTGAGTATCTCAGGGAGAAGCTGGGAGTAATTCCCTTTCCTGAGTCTGATTAGAATTTGCAGTAAGAGCATCAGTCCTTGGTGACTGATGAATGATTGACTAGTCTAATTCTGGAGTAGTACCTTTGCTTAATAGTATTTGGCACCCTTTTCCATTGATGTCAAAGGGGGATTATATAGTAAGGGGGAGCATATACTCTAGGGGAGTATATAGTCATGAAAATAAAAACATAGTTAGAGGAGTTGCAACAATGAAGAGGAACCTTTGATGAGTATATTGAGAAGACTATAAAAAGAAGGAGGATACTTTGGGTTGATGGTATTTTTCATATCATATGTTTCCATCAATGTCAAAGGGGGAGATTTTTGGAGATTTGCTTCTGTGCAAATAGTAGACTGTATGTTTTTCATTGATCACAACATATAGCATATAGAAGTGAACAATATTCACTTTTCAGTATGGATATGTGGAAGTCTTGCACGGTTGTTTTTATGTTTTAGACATAGTTACTATACCATGTACATACACATAGATTCAGATGTTTAGTAACAGTTGAGCTATGTTACTCTGTTTACCAGACACAATTTCAAAAGAGTGTTCTCAAAAAGCCGATAGTAATTTTATTGATTCTTCAGTTGCATATATCTATGGGATATCCATGTTCATATTCATGTTTAGTTATGAGTCTAAGTTAATTAACCAAATGCGCTAATTGTGTTTCATCCAAATCATGACGTTTGGGTAATTTTGGTGGAGCTAACTATGTAAAGTGATGCATCTATTCAGTTTGAGTCGCGTGGTTCTAATTATGTTGTGTGCTTGGTTTGGCTGACTAAAGAAGCATTTAAGGGATTGCTAAAGCTGACAAAGATCATATCTTTTGGAGAAGATACTTATAGTAGTTCATTTGAAGATCACCAAGCGTGAATGATAAGAAAAGAAATAGAAAAAGGATAGACAAAATGCTGATTTTTTTGGGACAGTAAAGCCATTTCATTCATCAGGTAAAGATCTATGTGAAGAAGCAAAGAGTATATATAATTCAGTGGAACTGATCAAGATAGCATGTCTACCTAAACAGTTCATTTTTAGATATAGTGTATATCTATTTTACTGAAGGTTGCATCCTTCACCATATTAAGTAGTGAGCTTTTGAACAGTGAGTCCTCACCCCTATCAGGGTTATTTGTAAAAGACTCCTAATAAGGTCCAACCCTTAACCAGGTCACTATACTTATTTCTTTGTAAAGATCAACTCCTAACAGGGTTGTAAGATCTTCTAATAGGGATTATTATACTCAAGTACAGTTCTTTGTGGGTGCTAATTCCCACTGGGATTTTTACCTAGTTTGGTTTCCCTGTAACCAAAATTGTGGTGTTCTATTTTGTTTTATCTTAAATTTGTATGTGCTTATGATATTTTGTAATTAATTGGAGAAAAGAATTTAACTTACTGATAACTGATTCACCCCCCCTCTTAGTTATCCCTTGGGACTATTCCAACACTTAAGTGATTATAATGTTACAAGGACACATTTAATGAATTGGTACAACATTAATTGTGATTATACAATGCACGAAGATCAATTTGTTACACAATAAACAATCAAGATAATTCAAAGAGTTCAGATTTGAGAAGCAGATTAAGTTGTTAATCAAAGATTGTTATTTCTAATAAAAACACCAAGTACCGAGGTAAAAGTGACATAGTCACCGAGCGGAAAATAAGATCTAATGGTTAAGAATAAATTATCAATGAACTAACACATAAGATTAAGAGGAAATAAATATTATACTTAGATGATGATTTACAAAAAAGAATGGATGACAAAGGAGAAAAAAAGAGATAGAGTGATAATATAGAGAAGGCAAATATTGTTAAATGAGTTATATTGAAGAACAAAGATCAGAGAAGAGTACACCAAGTTGATATCTATCTACAATAGAGAAAATATGAGCAGTGTTATAGTTTATAATTGAGGGAACACATATTTCATAGCACATAGAGTCTAATTAGAATTTGTTTTTGATTACGGTAAAAAAAGGTTTTGAAGGGACCCCAAAACCCTTTTAAAAAGTAGAGAAAGGAAAGGCATTAGAGCCCAGAGAACAACAGGCTGCCCCAAGGAAGGAAGCAGGCTACAAAGGGACAGATCCCAAATTTAGCATTAAGCATAAGAAAGACAAAAAAACAAAAGAAACGCTGGAAGGAAAATAGAGAAAAAAACCGCCAGCACCGAAATCAGAATAGAGTTTTCAGAAAACTCTCAGAATCCTCCAGCTGAGTCTTCATAGTCATCACATTCTCTCTCAGCTTCTGGAGATCTAGATCCTCAACCTTCTGCTTCTTGGATCTTGTTCGGGTACCTGGTCCCATCTGCTGGGAAGTAACAGAATGTTCAGCAATGTCTTTATTACCTTCCATCCAGTTACTTAGAGACATCAGATTCTCTAGAGTAGCCCTCATACCAGTATTCACCAACGTAAGCAAATGTTTCAACATTTCTTCATTCCTACTAATTTTCTTCTGAATAGGAAACATGGCTAACTTAATAGCTTTTTTTATTTTTTCATCAATTTCAGAGCCATGATCATAAACAGGAACATTAATATTATGGGAAAAATCATTTCTGAGGGTAGTCATAGTTTCTTCAATCAAGGAGCTCTTATTTTCTAGCTTGATGCATCTATTCTTAAGTTCAACTAGGTCACTCTGCACCCATTTATCCAAATTGTAGCTATAGATTGACTTATTTTTTGCAATCTCCAGAGGAGACATAATAATGGTCCTTCTGACCTCAGAGTCCATCCTTCAAATATCTCTTTGTAGAGACTGAGGTTTTCTACCCTAAAGATTTTTGTCACTTTCTTCTTTCATATTCTCCTTCTCATAACTAGGAGAATCATGGGACTCAAAGTTTTCCTCTTCCAGAACCTTAAAACTATTGTCCCCCAAATTTTCAGCATTACTGTCCATTGTATTAATTTATGCTTCTTTATTCTTATCAACCTCTATCTCTTTATTCTCATTACCTTCTGTATTAAAATTCTTCAAAATAGAAATAAGATTTTCCCCTATTTTAAGAATGTCACGACTATCCTCTGGGTTTCCTTTGGAATTTGTAATTTTAGGATCCACTGAATCCTTCACCACAGGGGTCTGGGTTGTGGGGGAAAACTCAGCAATAGGATCCATCTGGCTCATCTGGGCATCTTCAAATTCTGTTTCCTGAGGGGTATGCTTCTCACCATCAGACTCCTGGATAAGAGGACTAGCAGGGATGTCCAGAACATTCTTTCCCACTCTAGAGACACCACTAAGATGCATAGCAATCTTCAACTCAACCAGAGATTTAGAAGGAGATGACTCAGAGGGAAGAGAGGCTTTCTTAGGTTTTGAAGACTTAGTCAGAGACCCTACAAACTTCCTCTTTCTAATCTAGGCAGGGATAGGGTCGAGAATATGATCTCTAGCATAATCAGCTATAAGGAGGATAAGACCGACATGGAGAATAGGGGCATTCTTCATTCTGTAGTCAGAAATGCTCTGGTTAAGCAACCAGAGTAGAAAGAAGGGGAAGGAAATATGAATCTCATGTCTAAAATGATTAACTAGGGCAAAGTGGTAATTATAAACCCTAGAGAATCTACCCTCCAAAGTAAAGTATTCCATTATAGCTTTAATAACAGAACCCTAGACTTTATCAATATTCTCAATTTTGACATAGTCTTTCTTACCTTTCACCAAGAGAGCCCTCTCCTCATTAGTTACATGAAATTTCTTGTATGCTCTGGTTCCCACTTTCACCTCTTTAGAGTAATTCAGCCCTTCCAGGGGGAGACCAGTGATGTCAGACAAGACCTCAAGCCTGAGTCTAAATGATTTGCCAGCAATATTAACCATGCCCTTATCCCATCCCTCTGCAAAGGCTTTTGAAACATCAGAATCAAAACCATGAAGTCTCTTAAGAAAATGGTGAACCTGAACTTTCTTCAAAATTCTCCACACTTCCTTATCCTTCTTCCACTTGCATTCCGTAGGCTCTTCCCTTCTGAGATCACCACCCATGATGAAAATCTTCACCTGCTCTTTTTTCTCAGGCTGGGAGACGTTATTATTTTGATTAATCTCAATCTAGTTAATGATTTTAATCTTAGTCGCATTCCTCTTCACATGCTCGAACTGGCCACAGATTAAAATAATAATAGTTGCGAGCATTAAAGTTTGAGCTTTCATGATTAGGGTTAAAAGCCAAATCTTGCATATGTACTTCACCTTATTTTGGTCGTCATTCCAACTCCTCCCAATCTGAGATGAATTAATTAGTATCATTAACAACCCTTTTAATGAAACCTTCTTTATGCTTGATTTTATGATAATTGATAATTGATTTGACCGCTTCATTATTCATATGTATGCCTTTCCATTTTTGAATTCCGTCACTTTTGGCTCCAATATTGGCAAGACAGTCAGCTACCTGATTAGTCTCCCGATAATTGTGAGATATATGGAATACTTCAAAGGTTTTAACTATAGATTTAATTTTAAGGATAATATGCTCTATAGTCCAAGAAGGTGGGTTGATATCTTTAATATTGTTAATTATATTCAAAGAGTCACCTTCGAGCCATACTCTTTTGAATCCCATTTCTTCCACCAGTAGGATAGTATTAAAGGCCGCCAAGGCCTCTGCTCTATGATTAGATTTAAATCCCAAGGAGATTGAATTAGCACCAAGAAAGTTACTAGAGCTATCTCTGATGATGCCCCCTCCCCCAGAGACACCCGGGTTACCTTTAGAGGCACCATCAAAATTGGCTTTAACCCAGCCAATTGGAGGAGCAGTCCAGACAGATAATTCTCTTTGGGAGCAAACTTGATTTTT
>MU224704.1:2676784-2693360 GCA_018584345.1 Thuja plicata
AAGGATCTAGACATTATGTTGAAGATAATTTCAGGTTTAGAGCTTTTCTCTCTGAAGATTCTGTTATTTCTTTCCTTCCAGATACACCAACAAAGATGAGGCGGGATAAGATTCCAAAATTGTCTAGACATTTCATTATCAAAAGGGCATCTCCATTGTGTAACAAAGTCCTGCCAAGAGTTAGGAAAGAACCAGGCCAAATTCCAATTTTGAAAAACCAAAGACCAAACTTATCTGGTAAAACTACAATGGATCATAAGGTGATCACAGGATTCAGCTTGATCAAAGAAAAGACTGCATATATTTACATGAGAGAATCCTCTTTTAACCAAATTATCAATAGTAAGGGGCTTATTCTGGGTAAGAATCCAAAAGAAGAAGTTAATCTTTGGAGTAAGGAGTTTATACCAGATAGTTGCACATTGGGGCTTAGTTTCCTTGGAGAACACAAGGGAGAAAGCAGAGGCCACTGTGAATTCACCATGAGTAGAGAGGTTCCACACAATCTTATCTGTAAAATTACCTTCACTGATCTAGGACTGCAAGTCTATCATAAGGGGTAAAAAACTTCTATCAATGCAAGAGAGATCCTTCCAGGAATTGATATTCCTATAGTCAGAGACTTTATATCCAAAAGTATTTTTAGCTTGGGTAATAAGATCCTTCCAATCTTGTCTTTCAGACAGGGGGTATTCATAAATCCAGGGGTCATCCCAGAATTCAATGGTGGATCCATCTCCCAGTTTCCATCTTATACCTTTTCTCAAGAGATCAATGGAAGAACATAAACTATTCCATATGTAAGAACCATTGACTCTATTTTCATTGTTTAGGAGGTCCTTCAAGCTGTTAGAGTTGGTGAGGTATTTGTTTTTAATTATACTATTCCATTGTTTAGAATCACCAAAAATTCTCCAAACCTACTTAGCCAGAATTAGAATTTGTTATTGATGCAATATAGCAGATATTTATAGGTTTTTAATACTATTGTATTGAGAGCTAGAAATCCCAATACTCGGTAGCTCTTAACTGATATGATATTTGTAAAACCTTTAATAGGGTACATCTCTAAGTGTAGAGATTATAAAATCCTCTAACTAGGTAGACCTAACATTTCTTTGTATACTCTTACCCGGGTAAGATATCAAAATGGCTAAACATTGTAAGCTCTAACCGAGCACCCTTTATATTGCAATTAGTGAAGGTTGTGGGTATCATCCCCACCATAGTTTTGTACTCTAACCGAGCATTTTTGTGTAAAAAAAAATCATGGAGTTATGAGTTCATTTTCTTGAATGTAGTGATGTTATGTTTTATAAGTGTTATATTAGTTTCATTTCAAGTTATTGAATTCGGTAAAAAATAAGCAATAGTATATGGTCATAGGCAGTCTCAGTTATAAGAGTTATTGTGATATTGATTCACCCCTCCCCTCTCAGTCCCAACTTTCCATAGTCATTCAAAAAATTGGTATCAGAGCTACTACTCTTGAGTTATAAGGTTTGACCACCTAAGAGTTAAAGATCCTTGTCATGGAAATTTTTAGGCAATTCAAAAGAATTGATGGTCTTGAATCTAAGTTGGAAAGTGAAAGAGAGTTAATCATTGATCTGAAGAAGAAATTTGAGAAGTTTCTAAGGGTTAGATTGAAAATATATGATGAACTAAAGGTTACACAAGAACAATTTGATAGACTTGAAACAACATATGAAGGAAGTATTACTAATGAGTTTGAGCCAACTATAAAATAACTATAGGAAAAGAATGATACACTAACCAAGAAGTTGGAGCTAATGAAAATAGATCTTGAAACCAACATGATAAGAATGACTGAATTGATTGAAGGAAAAATGATTGTTGAAGATGAAAATAAAATGGTAGAAGATGATAAATGACAAGTTAAAATAAAGCTATTAGAAAAAGATAACGAGATCATGAGAATGACACAAGTTCACTATGATATGACCAACCAAATTCTGAGTGCAAATCTAGATAACTCTAGAAAATAATTTGAGAATCAAGAACTGAAATTTGAAATTGAAATAATGGATCAAATAATGAAAGATGAGAAATGTGCAAATGAAATGCTGAAAAGAAATGAAGAAGCACTGAAATCTCTAGATCAATAATTCAAGAATCAGAAGTAAAGGATTTACAAAATAGGAATTGGATTCAAAGGGGACAACACCACCGAGAAAGGAGAACCATCAAAAATATAAAAAGATGAAAGTACTGCACCCCCACTGAAACAAAAGAGGGCAAGTTGCAATTATTGTGGGAAGCTTGGATATACTGCTAATGCCTACAGGAGAAGGAAAGGTAAATCACCGAGCACACCTAAGTTTGATGGTTATTGTTTTAGATGCAATAGGTATGGACATCAAGCATTTGAATGAAAAACTAATCCTTCTAACAACACAAGGAAACCTAAGTTTGATGGCTACTGCAAGAATTGTAATAACTTTGGATACAAATTTGAAGAGTTCAGAATAAGGAAAATAAATGAAAATTGGAAGCCTAACCAAGAGAATGCTAAAACCAAATGAGCATGCATTTCTATACCATGGGACTATAATACAAGAATTTCATGTTTATCCTGTGGAAGATATGACCATATTGCTATAAATTGCATGTTGATGCTCGGAAGGAATAATAGAAGAGCATGGAGAAACCCTGGCATGACATGTTTTCATTGTCATAAGGAAGGACACCTTGCAAATAATTCTAGATATTGAGGTGATGCATCGACCAAAGATGAACCTAAAGTCAAAAACCCTACTACTATTGAATAAATCTAAAAACAAATGAACATATTCTAGAGGAAAAAGAATTAGGATGAAGGGACATCATTCAGAAGCACAAAATGCACCATCTCTACCGAGTTGGTTACACCGAGCTCCACCTAGTCAATGAGAGGTATGTAGGAACTGCATGCTTTTAATAAATCCTACTTCAATTCCTAGAATTAGAGTTGAGATCCATATCAACATATTGAGATGCAATTGGATAAGTTGTATAAGTTCTGGATGAATATTGTTATATATAGTTATTTTGTTTGACTTGAGTGAGCAAAGTAACTCTGTAGTCGGTATAAAGATAAAAAGGGGCTCAACAAGAAAATTTAATGCACATTTATAAAGCCATTGGAAACCCTAGTCATGGAAAAGGTATCAATAGGTCATTTTGCAAATCATTTGAACCTAACATTTTCAGAAGAACATTGAGCACATTTCCAGAGAGACTATCCCGAGTAAATTCAAGCAATTATGAGGTATTTTTGAGTCTTTGCAAGATTATTGAGAAACGGTTGAGATATTTAATTCATTCCGAGTTGAGTTTGCAAAGTCATGTTTATTGAAGTGTTCCCTAGTTTGTTTAATCAAAGTATTTGAATTTATTCATGACACCAAAGTTACAGAAACCTACAGTTGTGAAGGAAGTAGAACCAGTGAATTTGAAATACAAGTTACCCCCATCTAAAGCTACCAAAATAGATATGATGATATCCCTATCTTCGATACCGCCTAGAGTAATGTTAATTGAAGATGTATGCACATTTATACATTGTAAGATTGAAGATTTGTGTGAAGCGGATATAGATAAATTATTCAAAAGGTTGTGTGAGAATGGGAAAGTGAAGGATGGGCATATTCACCTAGAAGAAAAAGGTTTGACACATGATATTAAATTATTGAGGGTTTTTAAGACAAAATGGATAAGAATGGTACTCATCCGAGTGCATGACCAATTCATGTGGTTGGATGAACCTGTCAAGACCACTAAGGACATATTGCACATCATTACTAGATTTCCCATCGGAGACAAGCCCAAGGCTAGTAAGAAAATTGACAAGAGTAAGCTCACTGAGATCACTAAAGCACAATGGGATGGCAGAGGGATGAGGGTATCCATAGTAACAGACCTTGAGTTACGGTATGTTTGTAATATATTATCATACCGAGTTTTCTAATTGTCCCAAGAGGATAGTGTACCATGTGGAGTAGTGGATTTGGCATATTAGCTAGTAAAGAAAGGACTTAAATTGGATATTTGTGAAATCTTGCTGAAGCAATTAGAAGACAATATGAACTCAATCAGAAAACAAAATACTAACATGCTGAATTTTGGTTCACTATTGGTATGTATTTTCTTCTATTATCATAACTCATTTCCCTTGATTGGAGATGTAGTTTGGATCCCCATAATACCTATTCTTTATCAAATAAATGAGTATATACAAAGTTTAGGAGATAATTTTGATGCAATCATGTCTGAATACTTTCTAAATTTCTGAGAAAGAATGCACAAGAGGTATAGGATACCACCTCAACTTATTGAAAATTATCAAGGTAATATATGTTTTGAGGTTGACACTAACACTTGTATTATCAAGGCTATTGATCCAAGAATTGAATGGATACAACTGACAGAATATGAACTGGATATTGATATCTAATCACAAAAGATTGAAGTACTACTTGAAAAACTTGTTGATCCCCAAGCTAAGAGGTATGACACTTATGAAGAAGTGAAAGTAAGGAATAAACATAACATTGTGATACCTAAAGCAGCCAAGAAGACATGAAAAATCATTGATAATCTATCCAAGACATTAAGATTGGATGAGGCAAGTGTAAAAGACACAAATAATGAACAAGCTATTGTTGTTGATGACAAACAACTTGCACTTGTAACTTCACCAAGCATGAGAGGCATAGGAAGAAACATTAGATCTTCATTGAAACCAAAAGAAAAGGAAGTCGCAGAGATAGCTCAACAAAAAGGTAAAACATACATGAGAACTCAAGGAGGAAAAATAGTTGTACGTTCATGAAGGAAGTTAATACTTGAAAATGAGAGTGAAACTAAATCCGATAAGGAAGCTAAGTCAACACCTATAGCAGATTTTTAAGAGTTCCACAAAGTCTAGATGATTTTATGGAAGATCTAAAGAATACATGAAGACTTAGGCAAGAAATGTATGAGAAAAGGAATGATGAAGATAAGAAAAAGATTGAAGAAACTATTGTGATAATACTAATGAGATATAAATTGACTCCAATAGACCTAGGAAATAAGATGCCAGAAGAATTGCGTAATAAGATTGATGCAATATGGAAATATGCACTTAATGTTGAAAGACAAATGAGAGAGAGGTCACTTGTACATACTGTTCCTAACCTCACACCATCTGAGATTAGTGAAGCATTAGAGAAACATGAAATAATATTTATAATAAAGGGAATAGCCCTAAGAATCATGAATGGAGATATAATATATGTGGATAAGGAAATTGATGAAAAGTGGAGAGATATATTTGGCATATCTAATACTGAGAAACTTGATGCAATAAATAATCAAAGTGAAACCATTACTAATCAGGAAAAGGAAAGCACATGCTAAGTAGATCTAATTGATCTTACCATTTATAATGCAGAAGTAATAATTGAAGATGCATCAGAGGATATTGATCCTGCAAAGGAGTTGTCAAAGGATGAAGATGTAATAGAATTTCAAGTACCAAACATTGAGAATATGGATGTAGATGTTGCACCTGATCCCGTATTGGTACAAGTAAAAAGTTATTCTACTGTGCAGATTGTTACTAATGAATTTGCACAAGTTATGGAAATTGAGCCACCAGAATGGTGATAAGCCAGAGGCTATCGATATTGAACATAAGAAGGATACTGAGTTGGAAGCTACAATCGACACTGAAGGATAGGAGTTAAACACACCAATGACCGACACATCCAATGTTCAAAATGATCCAAAGCCAGACATATAGAAAAAGAAATGGTGTAGGAATCAAATAAAAAAGGAAAGGATGTAGAGAAAGAAGAAATAAAACAAGAGGAAGTTAAGATAGAGGAAAGAATATTTAGTCACCATACCAAGTCACTAGATGCAGCAATGACATCACATTCTAAACTCTCTACTAGAGAGATAAAATTGAGTGAGAAGAAGAAGAGTAAGAAAAGGAATAAAATCATTGATTTGAGAAAGCCTATCATAATACCAGCAGGAGACCCCAAAAAAATGAAGCCTAAGGAATTAGATCTCTATGCCAATGTGGTTGGAAGAAAAGATGAATATGAAAAGCTATTGCAGAAGAAGAAGAAGGTAGATACACTCAAAGATGTCAAAGAATTTTTCTAGGAGATTATGTTAGGTTTTTTTCTTATAGGGCCTCTAAAGACGCTTGAATACCTAAATAACTCTATGAATCCCACTTCCTTTGATACTCTGACTCAAGAAAGAGAAAACACTAATTTATGAGGTATTTTGATAACACTGGGGATACCTATTATCACCTCCTTCTTTTTTGAGATCCACTGACTAAGGTAGGTCTTACCTATGACTGATTACTAACTTGAAAGTATCTTTAGAGTGGATTTTACTTATGTGTTGAATACTCTATTTTTATATGGACATGTATATAACAATGCAGATAACTATGACTATTCTGAGAAAAATTTTGATAATCTGAATCAATATCTTAATGACAGTAGACAGCAGCATAATAGGGAATTTCATCTTTCTTTCCTTTTAAAATTCTTGTGAATCTAGGAGGAATAACCTATTTGATTTACTCTTTAATAAATCAACAAACTTCAACTGTAATCACTTATGAGTACAACTAATTTTACACAAGTATTCTGAAAGTAATTGGTTTGAATAGTATTGAATATTTGGATGATGACAGATTACCAAACAAGTTCCTAGACCAATGCCTATCCTTGGGCTTATAGAATTAATAAATGAAGATCCACAGAAATATAAAAATAGAATACTGTAAGATGCCTTACAACCTACATGAAAATTAGATAAAATTCCTTACAAAGTATCCTGTCACCTTTACAATATTGTATCAAATCATTAAATATTGTGATGCTCCTTGAAACTACTCACAAAACTTAGTTTTTTCCTTGAAAGAAACTTGCAAGCAATTAGATAGCTACCTTGTAACCAATATGCTTAAAAATGCCTTACAGATTTAAACATAAAAGGGCATACACAACAAATAAAGAGACAAAAATAAGATAGAGTAAAGTTGCACTATATTTATTCATATGTTTCTACATCAATACATAAAAATCTCAAAAAAGATCAAAGACACAGACTGAAATTTAGAAATTCTAGTTTTCAATATATTTCATCTCTCTTATGATTACAATTTTTGATCTATTTATAGGCCCTTAACCATCTTGGAATCCTTAACATTAGGATGCAACAAGCTTTGGATGGTTTAAGGAACCTAACCCTAAAAGTATAGAAAAGACAAAGAATGAGAATGTAGAAGTGGTGGAGAGACAAAAACAGGGGATGAGATCTGATCTTCTTTGTCTTCTTCTGGAATCTGGCACCTTTGTCCGACAATGTTTAGGATAGCATCTGATATTCATACTAAGACTAAGTGACCACCATTTCAGGTTAACATACACTTGTATTTTATAATAACTAACCTCCCTGTGCTCAATGGTCAGGCGCCAAGTGTTCCTCTTTATTTTTCATCTAGGATCTCCTCCTCTACTACCATAGGATTCTTTTTCTTTGGCTTGGTCATCATGTCCCATGCTATCACTTCATCCTCTGTAGGCCATTTAAAACTCTGTGTGCTCTGTAGTTTCCCTTTCTACCTCTCCCATCTGACATCAGTGATGTTTTTAACATCCATTAAAAACTTGTTTATGTCAGTTTCTGCCTTAAAGGCCTCATCCAAAATCTTATTAAAACCATCCAAATCTAGATCAGATCCTAAAATAAATGCCTCATTTCTTGGCATTCTACTATCAAATTCACTCCTCCAAGCCTCCAAGGCCTTGACCTGATCATCTTCTCCTTTCAAAGGAGGAATAAACCTATTAAACTCTGTAAAAATAGGCTTATCTTAGCCTCTATCTGATTTAGCTTACCTTTAAAGAATGATAAAGCTATATTCACCTTTTTAATCTCATCCTCTACCTCTATCACAATCTTAGGTAAATCTGATCTAAGTGGCTGCAAAGAGGCAAGCTTTTCAAATCATTGGACCCTAGGAGACCAAGTAAAAAAATAAGGGCTCAAAATAGAAATATACCCCAATACTTCAGCATGTAATGTGGGTAATTTATTGTAAGCAATAAGGATGAAATCTATTTTTTCTTTGAGTATATCTATCCTATGTTGAAGAATGCATCTGAATGCATTTAGGGCTACCTCATTGTTATTTTTTCCCACGTCCTCTATCTCAACTACTTCCTTTTCTTCAGATTTCTCCTTTATCTGCAAAGGTTGCACTGAGGAGACATAAATCAATTTAGGTTTCTCCTATAATTGCTTTATCATCTCATTAATTACCTTATCTTGCTGATGTATATTTATATGAAACAACTCACTATCCTTTGCTAGGGCACTGGTTTCTTCAATCAAAATGCCACACTTCTCAGATAATTGTTTTATCTTATCTTCGTTCAAGTGTGCCCAATGTGTCATGATCTAAGAAATCTCAAGATCTCTAGTATTTTGCACAGTCCAGACCATTTGATTCCCCACCATGCTCTCCTCAATGTTTACCAGTTGAGGATTTTGGTCTTTTGGACACAAGTTTCACATGGCAAAGCCTTGTGACTTTGGACTATATCCAAATCCTTTAATCATGTCACCCATCTAGATCTCACTTGCCAATTTAAGACTAGGCTATTTTCTAATTTGGTCAATAATGAATGCTGAGGCTAAATCCCAGCCCTCAGCAAGAAAAATGCCACTGTTTAAAACCATTTTTCTTGCCTCATCTAGAGAGACATCCTCAATATCAGGGTCATAGGCTTGCAGAGCTAGCAAAGCCTCATTCATGACTATCTCTTCACCATCCATTTTTAGTTGTTCCCTGATTTGTTCCTTCTTGTTCCATCTCAAAAAATATTTAAATTCATTAGTTTTAATAAAACTCTCATCACTTAGGAACTACTATTGGTGAAGTAGCCTTTCATCAATACATGCCTTAAGAGGTAATTCTATGTTCTCCTCTTCATTGAGCTATTGCCTCTTTCCTTGTCTGATGACTTTCCTCAAATTATAATCATATAATATGAGACCAAGAATAAGAGCACTTGTTCTATCTCATTTTTTTCTCTTTTCTAATAGAGGAGATTTGACCAGGGTCAACCTTTTGCCTCTTAGTGGCAGGCTCTTCTACATCATCTGGCTGGGACACCTCAATCAGGTCTATGATATGGCCTTGTTCCTCCTATACCTGTGCTGCCTCTGCAACATTCTGTTGAGGTTGGTCAAATTGAGGTGGATGGGCATATTCTCCCTCACTATCACTTTCATATTCAGACTCTGAATACTCAGACTCTTTTCCTTCTTTCTTTGTATCTAAAACTTTGTCCAACTACTCACAGAGTGTATAAAAATTATCAATCATAGCTTTTATCTTATCAAAATAAGGTAGGTCAGGGTAAAAACCTCCAAATGATAGTCCATTTCTTCTTATTTTCTTTTCCAAATTCAGTAACTCCTGAATTTTATCCCTTCTTGTCCTTATCTCATCTTCATCAAGGAGATTCCTTGTAACATCTTCCTCCACACAAAAACCATGAACAGTTGTATTTGGTATGGTAGAAGTCAGTAGTTTCCTAGCTCCTGCAATGAATCCTTCTAGATCAATGTATCTGTATAATGTTGCTCTCATCTTGCATCTTTCTAACCATGTGCTTACTAAATCAATAGCACCCTTACCAATAGTAACCTGAAAGATTTTAAATTGCCTAGTGGTTAATGTCCCCTTCCTATGTTGTGCAAAATGTTCATTGTCTGTTAACAACAGCTGCCAGATAAAATCCATAGCTGTAACTCTGTATGGTACATTATATGGGAGAACATGAGGAGGATGTGTGCATCCATATACCCTTATCATAGTAAAATTTTCTTCTAAAAATAAATCTCCCTAGTCATGATAACCCTCCCACTTATCGACATACTCACAAGGTCTCAACAACTACAACACCTTTACTGGGAGTCTAGTCTTACTAATACCCATGCTCTGCATCAATGTATATACAATCCAATTCTCAAATCCACAAAAGTCACAATATTTGGATGTATAATTCCATATCCTAAGCCAAAATTGAATAGGATTGGGCCGGTCTTGAAAAATCCTCTGAGGGTTCAAATTGTTCACTTTCATGATCCCATGATTGAAATGCAATAACAAATGCATCAGTATAGAGTAATGAAAAAACCTAGGTTCCTTTTCCTTGGGATCTTTCATCCTTTTCTACACAGCTACAAACCCCTCATGCATTTTATCAATAATGTACTGTATATAATCATAGCTGGTCCTAGAATGCATATCTTGCAAATCTAGTACCATCATTAAAATTCTAGAGTTTATTTTCTCTGATCCTCCATCTATACCCAACACTCTACACAAAGCATAAGCAATGTACTTAATATAGAAACATAAATCTTGAAAATAGTAGGGTGGAGTTCTAGTTATAGGGGTAATATGATTCCTAACCTCCTTTAGAATATGCTTCTGCAATTGGTTTCTAGCAACACCAGGTTGTAACCTATATCTCTCTTCTTTCTTAGTAATATTTATCTTGGTGGACATGGTACTATATAGGCCAAAGGCTTGTATGAATGAATTTCTATTCAAAATCAATAGGGCAGTACCATCATTTTTCTTAATTGTCCTAGATAGAGCATCATAATGGCTTGAAAGACCTAGAAACAAGTTTACATCTACATAAAAATCAAGGAAAATTAACCTAGCAAGACCACTAGTCCAAGGGTTTCATATGGGAATGGCTTTATCAGAATTATTATAAAAATAATTGTACAGAGAAAAACCTGTGAAACCTGGAGTGCGGGCATCTCTGATTTCACAATAGTCATCTGCCAATAAGTTTGCATTTACCCTCTTGTTCTGTGTGCACCTAGGCAATAACTTCAAAAAATCATTAGGAAAATCCCTCTTTCCCTTAGCATCATCATCGACTTCATCACTCTTTCCGCTGGTAGAAGCCACACTAACTGCTTTTCTCATCTTGCTTTGTTTTCTCTTTCTCTTTTACCGATATTGAGACAAATCTCCTCTTAGGAATCACTACTCTTCTCTGTGTACTACTAACAATTCAATACGCTTGAAAACTAGAGAATTACACTAAAATTAATCAATTTCTTCCTTTTGAAGACATAAAACCTAGCAATTCTTTGCTCTGCAATTCTGGATGTATGATAAATGAAAAAGAATCTGCGATCATCTCTTTATGGTAACTTTTGAAAGTACTTAGCTCATCATTGAAGACACAATCAATTTTGATTAAGTTAACATGTTGTGGAATTAATTAAAATCCTAGCCATAGCTCATGAATATGATAGGAAATCAAATTCATATGAGTGCATTTCTAGAAAAAACCTTATAAAATTTGAACAGAATGACATGTCTTCATATGATTGGTTCTTCGCTAGACATCTCAGCTACCTTTTTCATACAGTAATTAATCTTCTAGATTCTCATTGAATGATGAATCTCTATGTTGTCATGTCAGCAACTTCCACCTTTTATCATTTTAAATATTCAGTGACCATGTGACTTTGTAGTATCTCTTTGTCACTAATCAAATTTCTTAACCCTCAATTCTTCTGAAGATCTAGCGACTGTATGAATTGCTTCACTTCGCTTAACTAGGGTTAACTTCTAGTGATCATGTGACTGAATGAATCCAAGTCGCCAGACCAAATGATTAACCTAGAGTTTATTTAGAGACCCCACAACTGAAGGTTACCTTTTATCTTTTAACTATTATTGCTAAGTCTCTGAATGTTTATTCCTCTTTATGAGACCCTGCGACTGACCTTTGTCACCCAATCGCTGATTAAAAGTGCTACTTGATATTTCTTTCAAAGACTACGTGACATGGATTTATCCTTTAATTTTAATTCAGAGACTGCAACTAAAGCTAATCTCATTTTTGTGAGCACTTTTTACTCCTATGCAAATTTGATAGAGACTCAACGACTACCGTTGATCTTTTCCATTTTTGCATTTGACAGCTTTTCCAAGTCGCTGAGTATATTTAAAAAACCTTAAATCATTTGGAGACTTCATGACAACCTTTGTTCTATTCACTATGGACACGTGTCTCATCTTAACTTTTTATCTCTGAATCGCTGAAGAAATGTTGACTTAGAATTGTTAACCAGTGACTACCTGACTACCATATACTTCAATCACCTTGCAGTTTGTCATGAAGTCTCGATATATTTTACTTAACTGACTTTTTAATTAGAGACTACATGACATAAGCATTTAACTTGTCACTTAACTATGTTATGATCTGGAGACCCTGTGACTGAAGTAATCGCTAAGTCTCATGAAAATTCACTAACTGCATGATACTTTGCACGACACCATGACTTAACTGCTTGTTTCCATGTTTCCTGATGACGTGTTTCTGCATTGGGAGACTTCACGACTGAAGGGTTTCACCAAGTCTCATAACTTATAAGGAATATTCTCCTTCTTTCTGAGACATCCTGACAACAGCTAATCGCCAAGTCTCACAAAAATTTGGAATATGCTTTTAGGATTGAGCAACTCGGCGACTATTAAAAGGTACATGAATTTTATAACTAAAGTTTCTCAAAAAGGTAATGTAAAATTAGAAACTCAGTTATCATTTTAGGGATTTTTTGCATTTTTACTTAGAAGATAGCTTAGGGTTTTGGGTTTTTGCACTATTTATGTGGATTTTGACCTAAAAACACATAATTTTCACAGGGATACTTCAAAAGTGAGACAAATCTTTCTAATTTGGGATAGAACTTGGCATGAAGACAACAAAATTTTAGGGAAAACCAAAAAAAACAAGAATACAACCAATAGTGGCTCCACCTGAGGATTGACTAAACACAGTTTATGGAAAAGAACCACAGAATCTCTAGTTGCAGACCTTTCAAAAAATGAAGAGGACACCAACTAACCTAAAATAGAAGGGAAACTATTTACAACATTTACATAGACAAAAGGGAAGTATTCACATTATGATACATACTTGTGCATAAACTTTGATTCTCAGTTGAAAAAAAGCTTCAGGAATTGCCCATGCACAGACAACTCAAAATATTCTCCCTCCATGTTCTTCAATAAGTAAGAGTCTTTCCCAAAATTCTCTGAAACAATAAATGGCCCTAGCCACAAAGGCTCAAACTTCTTGTGTTTTCCTTTATCTTCTGCTCTTGCATTCCACTTGAGAACTAGGTCACCAGACTGGAATTTTCTCTCAGTCGCCCTTTTATCAAAAGGGTATTTCATCTTCTATATTAATTTCATGTTTTCCTTTTGAATATTCCTTCCTATTTCATCCAATTCTATCAACTGAATCATTCTATTCTGCATATTATCAGAAACATCTAAGTGTTCTAATTGTAAAAATTGATATATTGGCAATAAATTATTGATGGGCAATCTTGCATGTAGACCATACACCAGCTCAAATGGAGACTTACCAGTTTCTTTTTTAACTGCTATTTTGTTAGCCCAAAGTGCTAGCTTCAACTTAGTATGCCATGCTCTTTTATTCTTTTCCAGAGTTCTTTTCAGTATTTTCAAAATACTCTTATTACTAGACAACTTGTTCATTGGCTTGTGGATGATATGGGGATGAATATGATATTGTAATCCCATATTTTTCATAGAAACCAATCATCTCTTCTGATCTAAAACTCATGTCATTATCCATTACTAATTTAGCAGATACACCAAATCTAGTTATAATATTCTCCATGAGAAATTCAGTGACTACCCTGCTTGTTTCTTTCTTTGTAGGGATGGCTTCAATCCACTTGGTAAAATAATCTGTGGAAACTAATATCCAACTATGTCCTCCACTAGATTTCTCTTGAAATTCACCAATAAAATCAATTCCCCACATAGTAAAAGGAGCTTCAGTACTTACTGGGTTTAGCAACAGAGCACCTAAAAAATTTAGCTTATTGGAGAACCTTTGACAAGGTTCACATTTCCTGACATGTTCATAAGTATCCTTGAATAAAGTAGGCCAATAATACCCAGCCCTTAAAATCTTGTGGGCAGTAGTCTTAGTAGAAAAATGACTGCCATGTTCTCCTTCATGCATTTCACATAAAACTCTCTCATCTTGGTATTTATCAAGGCCTAACAACAGTACACTATTTTTATCTTTCCAATACAAGTCACCTTGGATCAAAGTGTATCTTTGAGTTTGTAATCTTAGGCTTCTTTTCTGATTCTCTAACAAATGATTAGGACATTTAGCATTTTTGAGAAAGAATACAATATCAGTATAGAATGGTTTCCTTTCTATGCTTGTAGTAGCTTGATCATGTATTTCTGTCTGATTTATCTGTACTAGATCCAATTTTTCTTCTATCATGAGCTTTACCAAACCTTGTCTTCTTCTCAATTTTGTAATATGGATCTCAAGGTTAAATTCTTGAATTCTGGTGATCCATTTACACATCTTACTAGTTACCTCTGACTGTGTAAGGATATCTTTTACTGCTGAATGAGGAACATAAGCCTGTATCTTAGCATAAACCAACTATGGCCTAAAATATTTCATATTTTTTACCAAAGCATAAGCCTACTTTTCCATTATTTCATAATTAATCTCTGCAGCTTGCAAGGATTTACTGTAAAAAGCAATTGGATGTTCAAATCCTTATTCATATTTTTGTAGCAAAATAGCAGCAATTGTGTGAAAAGATGCAAATGAAAACAAAGAAAAAGGCTTCATATAATCTGGAGATTTCAAAACTGGAGCTTCTTGTACTGCTTTTTTTATTTTCTCAAATGCTTGTTGGGCTTCTTCATTCCAAAAAAAATTGGCATCTTTCTTTAACAATTTTACAATGGGTTTAACAATTTATGCAAAAATTTCTATGAACCTTCTGACAAAGTTGATCTTTCCTAAGAAATATTGTACCCCTTTTAAGTTCCTTGGGCAATCACCCTTTGAATTGCCTCCACTCTCTTAGGGTCTATTCTTACCCCTTCCCTAGAAACTATATGTCCAAGCAACTTTCCCTCTTTTACTGCAAAATGACATTTCTTGGGATTCAGTGAGACACCATATTCCAATGCCTTATTGAAAATATTACCCAAGTGATCATAATGATCTACTACTTTCTTAGAATATGTAGTCAAATCATCCTGATAAATGACCATGAATAAATCAATGAATTCTTTGAAAGCAACATCCATGGCCCTTTGAAAAGTTGTCCCTGCATTTATTAGTCCAAATGGCATTCTGATATAAACATAGGTTCCCCATGGAGTGGTAAATGCATTTTATATTGTTCTACTTCTTTAACTAGGACCTGGTTGTAACCTGAGAAACCATCCATCATAGACAGCAACTCACAACCAGCCACCTTATGCAACATTGCCTCCATATTAGGTAAGGAATAATTATCTTTTAATGAAGCAATATTTAAGTTTCTAAAATCCACACATAGTCTGATATCACCATTTTTATTTCTAACTGGTACTAAATTTGACACCCAAGTTGAATGTTTGATTGGCTAGAATATCCCAGCATCCTTTATTTTCATCAATTCTTGTTGCATTTTAGGAGCCAACAAGGGGTTAATAGGCCTCTATTTTTGCCTAAATGGTTTCACATCTAACTTTAATGGGATTTCATGTTGAAAAAGGTCCTCTCTATATGATTTCAAGTCCTCATATGACCAAGAAAAAACATGTTTATATTTTCTCAACAATTTGATCAAATTTAGTCTTATATGAGAGTCCAAACCCTTTCCAATATAAACTATTTGAGGACTATTTTCAGATCCTAAATTTATTTCTTCTAAATCCTCAACCTTGGCATTGTTTAACTTTGATGAATCATTTTTTTGACTACTAAACAACACTTCAAGCTCAACCAAACCCCTAGGAATCTGATTAGAACTTAACTAGACAACCTCATTTCCCAAAATGTAGTCTTTTCCATCATTATTTTTGATGCAGGAGCATCCCAGAGTAGTTGGCTATCTTGCATGTTTGGGAGATTTGATGGAGTTGTGTGGACTTATTTTCATGTGTGAGGTATTTGGTAGAGTTTTGTGGACCTACTTGGGTCTTTGGTAATTGGTTTTGATGTATTTAATGGAACTTGGCATGGTTTGGGTTGCTTGGCATGGACCAGGAGGAGATCGGCCTTGATTAGGAATTTTGTGCCTATTACAAGCCATATAAGTAATTTTTCACAAAGAGTTAGAGGATGAAAATTTCAGGGATTGAAGAGGGCCTAGATTTCTACCTGCGATTTGAAGCACAAGTCCTAATTCATCTGGAGCTATGAGATATCGTGATTTTACTAAGACAACTATTTTGGGCATTTAATTGTTGTTGCTGGCCGACTTGTGGCATTTAATTTCGGTATTTGTATTTAATTTATGTTCAGGGCCGACCTATGGCTTAGATTGGTATAAGTAGGGGTTGTGGGGGAAGTCTTTAATCATTCATTCATTCATCCTGGTGAAGAGGAAGAGGTAGAGGAGCGAGTTTTGAGAAGAGCTAGTGGCTGCGGCTTGGGGGACA
>MU224704.1:2699810-2729379 GCA_018584345.1 Thuja plicata
ACTAATCTCAGAGATTTCTTTTAGAGTCGCCACCCAATGACTTGGAATGAATGAATACTTATCAAAGAACAATTTTGACAACTACAACTGGTATGATTTGTAATCACTTAAATTCCCCAGTAGAGTCACCAATTTTTTAGGGTTTTTTCTTGCAAGGCCTCTAAAGATGCTTGAATAACTAAATAACTCTATGACTCCCAATGCCTTTGATACTCTAACTCAAGCAAGAGAAAACACTAATTGATGAGGTATTTTGATAACACTAGGGATACATATTATCACCTCCTTCTTTTTTGAGATCCACTGACTCAGGCAGGTCTTACCTATGATTGATTACTGACTTGACAGTATCTTTAGAGTGGATTTTACTTATGTGTTGAATACTCTATTTTTATATGGACATGTATATAACAATACAGATAACTATGACTATTCTGAGAAAAATCTTGAAAATCTAAATCAATATCTTAATGACAATAGACAATGGCATAATAGGGAATTTCATCTTTCTTTCCTTTTACAATTCTTGTGAATCTAGGAGGAATAACCTATTTGATTTACTCTTTAAGAAATCAACAAACTTCAACTATAATCATTTATGAGTACAAATGATTTTACACAAGTATTCTGAAAGTAATTGGTTTGAATAGTATTGAAAATTTGGATGATGACAGATTACCAAACAAGTTCCTAGACCAGTGCCTATCCTTGGGCTTATAGAATTAATAAATGAAGATCCACAGAAATATAAAAATAGAATACTTAAGATGCCTTACAACCTACATGAAAATCAGATAAAAGACCTTATAAACTATCTTGTCAACTCTATGATATTGTATCAAATCCTTAAATATTTTGATGCTCCCTGAAACTACTCAAAAAAATTAGTTCTTTCCTTGAAAGAAACTTGCAAGCAATTAGATAGCTACCTTGTAACCAATATGCTTAAAAATGCCTTACAAATTTAAACATAAAAGAGCATACACAACAAATAAAGAGACAACAATCAGATAGAGTAAATCTATATGCTGATAGTAAAATGCTCTGATTAATCTAAATGAATGCAATTTGTTGTTCATCCAAAGCTGATTAAGATTCATTTTAGAGGCACCAAATTGAGTGTGAGATATTCATTTTAATACACCAATTGAAATGTGCTCTAAGATTTAGATTGCATGCTTGAATAAAGTAAACAACAATAATAAATGCTAAAATGTAAGAAAACTGAGACAAAATTGCAGCATAATAACATTAGCTAAAAGATTAGGGATCCTTTGTGAAGGAAAAGAGTTTCTCTTTTATAGAAATCTCTCTCAAATCGACGGTCGAGATCAAAATAAAAGAGTGGCTCAGATTCGATTGAAGAAGCACAATCCATGTGCAAGCGATGTGATTGGTCGAGAGAGTCAGTTGACTGAACTGACTGATCAGTTATTTTAGAAACTTCTAAATTCAGTTCACAGTTAACTGAAATGTTTCTAAAATGATAAACAATAGAGAATCAGTTAACTGAGTGGAACTGGATTGTTTCCATTTTGATAAATCAGTTAACTGGATTTGATGATGTCATATGCATTTTTAATAAATTAATTCATTTTGAATGCACATTTATGATTTTATAATTAATTTAATTCCTTTTTGATTTAATTGACAATTTTGTAATATTTATTTAATTAATATGTCATAATATTAATTAAATAATTAACATAATGTTTATTTGCCAATGTAATGTGATTTTAGGAATTAATTAATTAATCAAGTACAATGATTGATTAGGACCTAGGGTTTAGGTCAGATTAGTTCAATTTGATGAATTGCCTGTTTGATTTAGGACTTAGGTTTAATCAAGGTTAGGGTTTCTTGATTAAATGCTAAGATTGGGGGTCTAGGGTTTAGGTGACCATTTTTAGGTGATTACAGTAACCAATATGCTTAAAAATGCCTTAAAAATTTAAACATAAAAGAGCATACACAAAAAATAAAGAGACAACAATCAGATAGAGTAAATTTGCACTATATTTTATTTATATGTTTCTGCTTCAATAAATAAAAAGCTCAAAAAAGCTCAAAGACACAGACTGAAATTTAGAAAGTCTAGTTTTCAATATATTTCATCTCTCTTACAATTAAAATTTTTGATCTATTTATAGGTCCTTAACCATCTTGGAATCCTTAACATTAGGATGCAACAAGATTCAGATGGTTTAAGGAACCTAACCCTAAAAGTACAAAAAAGACAGAATGAGAATGTAGAAGCGGTGGAGAGACAAAAACAGGGGATGAGATCTGATCTTCTTTGTCTTCTTCTTGAATATGGTGTCTTTGTTTAACAATGTTCAAGATAGCATCTGATATTCACATTGAGACCAAGTGACCACCATTTCAAGCTAACATACACTTGTATTTTATAATAACTAACCTCCCTGTGCTCAATGGTCAGGCGCCAAGTGTTCCTCTTTATTCTTCATCTAGGATCTCCTCCTCAACTACCACAGGCTTCTTTTTTTTGGCTTGGTCATCAAGTCCCATGTTGTCACTTCATCCCTTGTAGGTGATTTAAAAATCTGTGTGCTCTGTAGTTTCCCTTTCTGCCTCTCCCATATGACATCAGTGATGTTTTTAACATCCATTAAAAACTTGTTTATGTCAGTTTCTTCCTTAAAGGCCTCATCCAAAATCTTATTAAAACCATCCAAATCTAGATCAGATCCTAAAATAAATGCCTCATTGCTTGGCATTCTACTATCAAATTCACTCCTCCAAGCCTCCAAGGCCTTGACCTGATCATCCTCTCCTTTCAAAGGAGGAACAAACCTATTAAACTTTGGTGAAAATAGGCTTATCTTAGCCTCTATCTAATTTAGCTTTCCTTTAAAGAATGATAAAGCTATATTCACCTTTTTAATCTCATCCTCTACCTCTATCACAATCTTAGGTAAATCTGATCTAAGTGGCTTCAAAGAGGCAAGCTTTTCAAATAATTGGACCCTAGGAGACCAAGTAACAAAATAAGGGCTCAAAATAACAATATACCCCAATACTTCAACATGTAATATGGGTAATTTATTGTAAGCATTAAGGATGATGTCTATTTTGTCTTTGAGTATATCTATCCTATGCTGAAGAATGCATCTAAATGCATTCAGGGCTACCTCATTATTCTTTTTTCCCATGTCCTCTATCTCAACTACTTCCTTTTCTTTAGCTTTCTCCTCTATCTACAAAGGCTACATTGAGGAGACATAAATCACTTTAGGTTTCTCCTGTAATTGCTTTATCATCTTAGCAATTACCTTATCTTACTGATGTATCTTTATATGACACAACTCCCTATCCTTTTTTAGGGCACTAGTTTCTTCAATCAAAATGCCACACTTCTCAGATAATTGTTTTATCTTATCTTTGTTCAAGTGTGCCCAATGTGTCATGATCTGAGAAATCTCAAGATCTCTAGTATTTTGCACAGTCCAGACCATTTGATTCCCCACCATGCTCTCCTGAATGTTTACCAGTTGAGGCTTTTGGTCTTTTGGACACAAGTTCCACATGGCAAAGGCTTGTGACTTTGGACTATATCCAAATCCTTTAATCATGTCAACCATCTGGATCTCACTTGCCAATTTAAGATCAGGCTATTTTCTAATTTGGTCAATAATGAATGCTTAGGCTAAATCTCAGCCCTTAGCAAGCAAAATGCAACTATTTAAAACCATTTTTATTGCCTCATCTGGAGAGACATCCTCACTATCAGGGCCATAGGCTTACAGAGCTAGTAAAGCCTCATTTGTGACTATCTCTTCACCATCCATTTTCAGTTGTTCCCTAATTTGTTCCTTCTTGTGCCATCTCAAAAAATATTTAAATTCATTAGTTTTAATAAAACTGTCATCACTTAGGAACTGTTGTTGGTGAAGTATCCTTTCATCAATACATGACTTAAGAGGCAATTCTACATTCTCCTCTTCATCAAGTTGTTTCCTCTTTCCTTGTCTGATGACTTTCCTAAAATTATGGTCATATAATCTGTGACCAGGAATAAGAGCACTTGTTCTATCTCCTTTTTTCTCTTTTTTGACAAAGGAGGTCTGACCATGGTCAACCTTTTGCCTCTTAGTGGCAAGCTCTTCTACATCATCTGGCTGGGACACCTCAGTCAGGTCTATGATATGGCCTTGCTCTTCCTATGCCTGTGCTGCCTCTGCAACATTCTATTGAGGTTGGTCAAATTGAGGTGGATGGGCATATTCTCCATCACTATCACTTTCATATTCAGACTCTGAATACTTAGACTCTTTTTCTCCTTTCTTTGTATCTAAAAATTTGTCCACCTACTCACAGAGTGTATAAAAATTATCAATCATACCTTTATTCTTATCAAAATAACGTAGGTCAGGGTAAAAACCTCCAAATGATAGTCCATTTCTTCTTATTTGCTTTTCCCAATTTAGTAACTCCTGAATTCTCTCCCTTCTTGTCCTTATCTCATCTTCATCAAGGAGATTCCTTGTAACATCTTCCTCCACACAAAAACCATGAACATTTGTATTTGGTATGGTAGGAGTCAGGAGTTTCCTAGCTCCTGCAATGAATCCTTCTAGATCAATGTATCTATATAATGCTGCTCTCATCTTGTATATTTCTAATCATGTGCTTACTAAATCAATAGCACCCTTACCAATAGTAAACTGAAAGATTTTAAATTTCCTAGGGGTTAATGTCCCCTTCCTATGTGCTGCAAAATGTTCATTGTCTATTAACAACAGCTGCTAGATAAACTCCATAGCTGCAACTCTGGATGGCACATGATATGGGAGAACATGAGGAGGATGTGTGCATCCATATACCCTTATCATTGTAAAATTTTCTTCTAAAAGGAAATCTCCCTAGTTATGATCACCCTCCCACTTATCTACATAGTCACAAGGTCTCAACAGTTACAACACCTTTACTGGAAGTCTAGTCTTACTAATACCCATGCTCTGCATCAATGGATATACAATCCATTTATCAAATCCACAAAAGTCACAATCTTTGGATGTATAATTCCATATCCTAACCCAAAATTGAATAGGATTGGGTCGGTCTTCAAAAATCCTCTGAGGGCTCAAATTATTCACATTCATGATCCCATGATTGAAATGCAATAACAAATGCATCAGGATAGAATAATGAAAAAACCTAGGTTCCTTTTCCTTGGGATATTTCATCCTTTTCTACATAGCTACAAACCCCTAATGCATTTTATCAATAATGTACTGTATATAATCATAACTGGTCCTAGAATGGACATCTTGTAAATCTAGTACCATCATTAAAATTCCAGAGTTTATTTTCTCTGCTCCTCCAGCTATACCCAAAACTCTACACAAAGCATAAGCAATTAACTTAATATAGAAATGTAAATCTTTAAAATAGTAGGGTGCAGTTCCAGGTATAGGGGTAATATGATTCCTAACCTCCTTTAGAATATGCTTCTGCAATTGGTTTCTAGCAACACCAGGTTGTAACCTATATCTCTCTTCTTGCTTAGTAATATTTATCTTGGTGGACATGGTACTATATAGGCCAAAGGCTTGCATGAATTAATTTCTATTCAAAATCAATAGGGCAGTACCATCATTTTTCTTAATTGTCCTAGACAAAGCATCATAATGGCTTGCAAGACCTAGAAACAAGTCTACATCTAAATAAACATTAGGGACAATTAACCTAGCAAGACCACTAGTCCAAGGGTTTGATATGGGAATGGCTTTATCAGAATTATTATAAAAATAATTGTACAGAGAAAAACCTATGGAACTAGGAGTGCGGGCATCTCTGATTTCACAATAGTCATCTGCCAGTAAGTTTGCATTTTCCCTCTTGTTCTATGTGGACCTAGGAAATAACTTCATAAATTCATCAGAAAAATTCTTCTTTCCCTTAGCATCATCATCGACTTCATCACTCTTTCCGCTGGTAGAAGCCACACTGACTACTTTACTCATCTTGCTCTATTTTCTCTTTCTCTTTACTGATATTGAGACAAATCTCCTCTCAGGACTCACTACTCTTCTTTGTGTACTACTAACAATTCAAGATGATTGAAAATTGGAGAATTACCCTAAAATTAATCAATTTATGTCTTTTGAACACATAAAACCTAGCAATTCTTCGCTATGCAATTCTGGATGTATGATAAATGAAAATGAATCTGTGATCATCTCTTTATTGTAAGTTTTCAAAGTACTTAGCTCATCATTGAGGAGAAAATCAATTTTTCTTTCAAGTTAACATGCTATGGAATTAATTGAAATCCTAGCCATAGCTCATGAATGTGACAGGAAATCAAATTCATATGAGTGCATTTCCAGAAAAAAACTTATAAAATTTGAACAGAATGACATGTCTTCATATGATTGGTTCTTCACCAGACATCTCAGCTACCTTTTTCATATAGTAATTAATCTTCTGGATTCTCATGGGACGCTGAATCTCTACATTGTCATGTCAACAACTGCCACCTTTTATCATTTTTCATATTCAGCGACCACGCGAATGTGCAGTATCACTTTGTCATTGATCAAATTTCTTAACCCTCAATTATTCTGGAGATCTAGTGACTGTATGAATTGCTTCACTTGGCTTAACCAGGGTTAGCTTATGGCGATCACGTGACTGAATGAATCCAAGTCACCAGATCAAATGCTTAACCCAAATTTTATTCGGAGACCCCACGACTAAAGGTTACCTTTTATCTTTTAACTGTTATTGCTAAGTTTCTGAATGTTTATTCCTCTTTACGAGACCCCACAACTGGCCTTTGTCGCCCAATCGCTGATTAAAACTGCTAATTGATATTTCTTTTAGAGAATATGTGACATGGCTTTATCCTTTAATTTTAATTCAGAGACTATGACTAAAGCTAATCTCATTGTCATGAGCCCTTTTTACTCTTATGCAAATTTGATAGAAACTCAACGGCTACCATTAATCTTTTCCCTTTCGGCATCTGATGGCTCTGCCAAGTCGTTGAGTATATTTAAAAAACCTTAAATTATTCAGAGACTACATAACAACCTTTTTTCTATTCACTGTGGACACATGTCTCATCTTAACTGTTTGTCTCCAAATTGCTAAAGAAACACTGACTTAGCATTTTTAACCAGCGACTACCCGACTACCATATACTTCAATCACCTTGTGGTTTGTTGCGAAGTCTTGGCATCTTTTACTTAACTAAATTTTTAATTGGAGACTACGCGACATAAGCATTTAACTTTTCACTTAACTATGTTCTGATCTAGAGACCCCATGACTAAAGTAATCACTATGTCTCATGAAAATTCACTAACTACATAATACTCTGCATGACACCGCGACTTAACTTCCTGTTTCCATGTTGCCTGATGACATGTTTCTACATTGTGAGACTTCGTGACTAAAGGGTTTCACCAAGTCTCATAAATTATAAGGAATATTCTCCTTCTTTCTGAGACATTCCGACAATAGCTAATTGCCAAGTCTCACAAAAATTTGGAATACGCTTTTAGGATTAAGTGACTCAGTGACTATTAAAAGGCACATGAGTTTTATAACTTAAGTTTCTCAAAAAGGTAATGCAAAATTAGAAACTCTATCATTTTAGGGATTTTTTGCATTTTGAATTAGAAGATAGCTTAGGGTTTTGGGTTTTTGCACTGTTTATATGGATTTTGACCTAAAAACACATAATTTTCATAGGGATACTTCAAAAATGAGATAGATCTTTCTGATTTGGGATAGAACTTGGCATGAAGACAAAAATATTTTAGGGCAAACCAACAAAAATAGGAATACAACCAACATATTATTCCGGAAGTTATCATTGATGAGTCTGAGCCACTACTAGACCAATTTGGATATATAGTCCAACAAATCAAAGGACCGAATAAGGACATGACAGAATACATGTTGAAGATTCACAAGGTATCAATGGAGAAGAAACTGATGGAGGACCTACTACAAAACATTGCTATAGTGAAGGTAACTCTTTCTAAGTTATGTTCCAAAGTTGAACAACAATTACAGTTCATCATTTCATTGTTTCAAAAAATATGTATTCTTTCTAACTATACCAAGGACATTAAGAAGAAGGAGGTAGATACTGAGAAAGAGTTGAATGAGCATCTTGCAAAGCTAACTACTGAGCCTGGAGATTTCCAGACATATTACTCAAAGATACAGGAACTCATGGGAGTTCAACTCTCATTGAGATAGGAGGAAGACAAGCTGAGATTAGAGTTGATTGAGTTGCAAGCACTAATTATTCCCCATATCAAATCAATGCAAATACATCTGAAGGAAGGACAAGAACTAGAAATTTTTCCAGAGCTTAGCACCCTGGATACTATAGTTGATCTATCAGAAGACATAAATGAACACATTATGATATTACAAAATCTATGAGACACTTGGGAGACTATACTAGCCAGATTACAACAGAGGTATAAATAAATTTTTGATACTTAAGTTTTACTGTTGAGAATTTTTGTCAAAAAAGGGGGAAATATAGATAGACTTCTAAAAAAAAAAATTAAAAAGAAGAAAATAGAGTCAATACAAAAGACAAAAAAAAGTATATATGCAAAAAAAAAAAAGGAGAAGAGTTGTACATATTTTATATAGAGAGTAACATCCAAGGGGGAGTTACTACGTTTTGATGACTTTGAGGTTTTTTTTAAAAATGCTCAACTAATGTCAAAGGGGTAGATTTGTTATATCTATGGATATTTTGTTTTTATTAGTTAAGGCAAAGTCATATGAGTCAGAAGATTCAATCGGCGAAAAGGAGAAAAGTAAATTTGACTAGTCAATAATGTACACTGAGCAAGGAAGTGAACTTGGTAAAGCCTAGACATCACACCAAGAGCCTACAGTTACCGAACATTGAGCGCATATGAAGTACACTGAGTTGATAGTTACCAAGTACTAAAGATAAAGTTAACCGAATTACTTAAGTGATTATAACGCGATAAGGAAGCATTTAATGAATTGATACAACATTTAATTGGTAATTACAATACATGAAGATTAGTTTGTTACATGATAAAAAAATTGAGATAATTCAAATTAGAGAAGATCTGAGAAGCATATTAAGCGGTTCATCAAAGATTGTTATTTCCAAGAAAAACACCAAGTACTAAGGTAAAAGTGACATAGTCATCGAGCGAAAAAGCAGATCTAATGGTTAAGAACAAATTATCAACAACCTAACATATAAGACTAAGAGGCAATAAATCTTATACTTAAAGGATGATTTACATAACAGAATAAACGATAGAGGAGAAAAAAGAGACAAAGTGATAATACAGAGAAGGCTGATATTGTTAAAGAAAAAAGATCAGAGTAGAGCATACCGAGTTGATATCTAGCTATAGCATAGAAAATCTGAGCAGTGTTATAGTTTTTAATTTAGGTAACACATATTTTAGAGAACATAGAGTCTGATAATCATTTGTTATTGATGCAATATATAAGACATTGATAAGTTGTTAATACTATTGTATTGAGAGCTATAAATCCCAATACTGGGTAGATCTTAACCGATCTCATATTTCTAAAACCTTTAACATGATACATCTCTAAGTGTAGAGATTATAAAAGCCTATAACCAGGTAGACCTAACAAGTCTTTGTATACTCTTAACTGGTAAGCTATCAAAATGGCTAAACTTTGTAAGCTCTAATCGAGCACCCTTTATACTACTATTAGTGAAGGTTGTGGGTATCATCCCCATTGCATTTTTGTCCTCTAACGAAGGATTTATGCTTAAAAAAACCATGGAGTATGAGTTCATTTACTTGAATGTTGTGATTTTATATTTTATAATTTTTATATTAGATTTATTTCAAGTTATTAAATTTGGTAAAAAACAAGAAAAGTATATGGTTATAGGCAGTCTCAGTTATAAAAGTTTTTGTGGTAATGATTCAACCCTCCCCTCTCAATCCCAACTTTCCATAGTCATTCCAACAGGTTTGATAAAAAAATATTAATTGATTATGGAAGTATGAATCACCTTCAAAAATTCTATTATGATTTTACATTTGGGAGAACAACAAAGAAATAGCCATTGGTAAAAATAATGATCTATGAATCACCCTTTGGAATTTAGTTATTGTTAACATAGTTCTCCGAAAAGGGCATTAAAATTTGATTTCACATGAATTCAAAAATGAGATCATTCTTAGAAAGCTATAAAACATAATCTATAATGGAATCTAGATTTATGAAAAAATAGGTTTATCTTTTCTATTCTCTATTAAATCATTAGTGTTTGGCCTTGATCTCAAGGGATGATTGCAATCGGATCTACAATTGAATATCATAAAAATAAATAATACTAGCGTGGTTTGAAGAAGAAGGTTCATTACCATTTATCAAATATTTGAGAGAAAAAAATGGGGGTCTCTTGGACCCATAGAATAAACTATACTATGGACCATGATAAAAAAACCAAAATACAAAAAACAGAAACCAAAATAAAAATTAAGAAGGATAAACCATGCCATATATAAGACTCCAACCAAAAATCCAAATTTTTAAAAAATTTCAAGGAGAAGCACAAGTTAATGTTGTCAGTAGAAAAATATCACCTAATAGAAAGAAAATAACTTCTCATCAAACCAAGTATTGACAGCAATATGAAGGAAAACCCAAAGGAATGCCTGACCAACCCACTACACTAGAAACACCAACCCAGATGATATACATGCATGAGGAGTATAAATTTCATCACATGCATGTCATGCACCAATCAAATTTTCACAAATCTCATCCTAGATAGGTTGGACTTGGAACCCACCCACTAGAAAATGGGTTGGGTAGAGGAGGTGGAGTTAAAACTACCAAATTTGGTAGTGGATTGGGCTATCTCTTCCTAAGATAGAGTTCTCATAGGAAGATTTTCTACTTTTAGACCATCCATTAAGATGGTTCTAATTGGATCTCCAGTTCTTGGAGACTAAAGGGGATTGCGACCCCATGAACTCTACTAAGGGGTCCATCTATATTCAACTTTACTTTGGATGTGTTGGAAAGGGATACTTCTCAAGTGCTTGGATGTTGTCATTTATGGAAACTCATCTCAGTTCACACATCCACATGACAATATTTGATCAAACCAGAAGGCAGGTTATAGATTTATTCCAAGTCTAGCAGTTAACACAACATATAAAAGTGATCATTATTCATTTCGGTATGCACTCTTAGTTTAATATTTTGTCTTGAATCACATGGAACATTCATGAATGTGTAATATACCTTATTCTAAAATTTGGTGCTCCGATGTTATTTTTGTGTGCAAGTTAGATGCTTTTATGTATCGACTTTTGGGTTATCAATGAAGAAAAATAATTTGGTATACTAGATCCTTATGTGGATATAATGGATAAATTATGGTAATTATTTTATGATCAAGGATGATTATCTGACATGTAGGATAACATGTGATTGTTTTTTTTGTTTAGCATTGATGTTTACATTCAGATCTAGTTGACATATTGTACACGTTTTATTATTTTATTAAGTGTTCTTGAAGCTAACTAGTAAGAGATATAAATTATTGTTGTAAAAATATAATATTGATGCATTTGGTCATTTTGAGATGGTATATGTTGTGTGGAAGGTGATTATATAAATTGTGTGCAGTTTCACGTGCGTAAGATAATGATTTGAGGCCCGAATTAGAGAAGATATATAAAGTGTATGAAGTTAGTATATTGCAATTAACTGGAATTATATTTTAGCATTTTAGATTGTATTTCTCAAATCAAATTCTCTTTGATATTATAGTTATTTTATATGCAGTGAGCATCTTTTGTTTTGAGTAGTGAGCTCTAGGTAGTGTGTCTAAATGCATGTGCATTCCCACTGTAAAACTCCTAACATGGTATAATACTTTTGTAGAGAATTTTTTTTTGTGGGTTCATCATCATCATGTTTTTTCCCTTAACCGGGTTTCCCTACAAGAAATATTGGTGTTATGGTGTTGTGGATGTTTGTGTTATGCTTTAACATCTTTCTTTTCTTCATATGTGTTAAGTGGTTAAAGAATCAAGTTAATAAAGTTAAAAAGTGCACATCACTAATTTACCCCCCTCTCAGTGTTCCTTAATTCAAATAATTGGTATCATATCCTAGTTCCCCAGAGGAAGTATAGAAACTTGAAGAAGAGCCTGATAGGTGATTCAATGGATTTAGGAAGTATTCAAAAACAACTACTTGTTTCACTTGATAATATTGATCAGTCCAAGATGGATTTTAGGAGTTGAGAAAGAGTCTTAAAGATGATGAAAGTTTCATTCAAAGATTGAAAGGGTAGCTGGACAAATCCATGGATAAGAGAAGGGAACTCTATGAATAGCTAAATCAGAAACAAATCACAGATAATGATCAAGCCTTGAAGGAGAAAACATAAGAATGGGAGAAGCTTGTGAAAGAAAAAGAAGTCTTGGAACATGAGATGAAATATGTGCTAATGAAGCTCAAAAAGGTTAATTATGAGATTGGCCAACTGCAACTTGACCTACAAGAATCAAAACACAATGAGGAGCATCTTGAAAAGTAGATTGACATTCTTAGGAGTGAGCTTGCTACTACAAATGAATACAAGGAAAAATTCATGATTAGCTTAGCTAAGCTTGATGCGGTATTGGAAATCTAGAGGATGAAAAGTAACATACAAGGTCTTGGATTTGAGAAAGGTGAGAGCTCTGGTTCTAGTCAAAGAAATCCCATGTCAGACAATATGAAGGAAAAACTTAAAAAGTCTCTGATAAGAAAACTTAATGTTCAATATTTCAGTGGTAAATGCTTTGTGTGCAATAAATTTGGTCATACAGTTATTCAATACAGAAATATAATATCTTTTTTCGGTCAATATTTCAAATGCAACAAGTATGGTCATAAATCAAGTGAATACAGAAGTGTGGTGAACAAATTTTTCAGTAGAGGGAATGTTAGATGCTTTGCATGAAATAGATTTGGACACATTGTTAATTAGTGTAGATCAAGAGGAAAGAAAATAAATTACAAATATGGACAAACAAATATGGAATGCTACAATTGCAAGAAATCTAGTCACATTGCAAAATATTGCAGAAGTGAGAATGTGGATAGGAAGGGTCTGAAAGAGAGGAAATATATGAATGATAATGATAAAGGAAAATGAAAAGGAAAAGTAACTGTGGATGAGATCAGGAAGAAGATGAGAAAAACTTGGGTGAAGAAGAGTGAGATTGATGCAAGAAATAGGTTCACACCTAAATCTAGTGCTGGAGATTCCTTAGGAAATTAAATTAAGGCCTTTGGCCTAGGGGGAGTTTTCAAGAAAGACCTATAATTCCCTTGATAGTATTTAGGATCTGAATTTAGAAGGTTGGTACAATTGTGTTGGGCTATTGCAGTTATTTTGGAAGGATTTTTTGAAGAAGATAAGTTGTTTTGAAGATCCACAAAAGAATTTGGATATATTAGTCGATGAAACAAGGTATCCGGTGAGTTAGGGAAAAGTGCATTTATTGCAGAAAAAAGTGGGTGTGTGAATGATAAAATGTAATTTTATCTCATGATTTATCACTTTACATTTGAGAACAAAGCGAAAGGAGAGCTTTGCAAGCCTTTTTCCTATGAGATCGAAGATGATTATTGTGCAAACCTAGTTCGATGGAAGAGGTATTTCACTGCAAAGTTTTTAAACTTGCATTTTTAAAATAGATTCACCCAAGAATGTTGATATCACAAAATGACCTAGACCTAAGTTCAAGAAACATCCATTCAAATCAATAGAAGATGATCTGCTAGTTGCATTTTCATATATTCCATATGTTGTTCTTCACGTTGAAGATATTAGGGCATATCTACATGAAAATATTGAAGATTTAGGAGGTTCTCAGTTGTTAAACATTTATTTGAACAAGCTATTAGTATATTCTAAGATGGATGATGAATTCAAAGTGTTGGAAGAGAAAATATTTACATAGGTAATCAAATTTTTTATTTTTGATGAGAAAAAATGGGTTAGATGTGTTTTGAGTTGAATTCATGTTGACTTTATGTGGTTGGAAAATCCTTACAAGATCACTAAGGAAGTAATGAATATTGTAACTGATTTATGGTCATCTAGTGACTTGAAAATTTTGAACTCAATAAAGAATCAAGTTGTCACAGATGCTATCGGTGCAAAATTTGATAAGAGGGAAATTAAAATTAATTATATTATAAAACCAAATGTTAAATTTACTTTGATTTTCATTAGATACAATTTTTAGGAGAGAGACCTAAGTCTCAGGCATGACCATCTAAGTCGCTTATCATATAGTAAAATAAATTAAAAAAATATGATCTCTGTGAGTTGTTGCAGAGTCGGTTGATGGATAATTTGGAAAATATTAAGAAGGAAAAGAAACACCCCTTTAATTATATTACTCTGATCTTGTGCCTATGTTTCTATTTCTTGAATGAGGTTCCAAGTGTTGGTAAAGTTCAATGGGCTAATGATAGACCATTTTTTGTGCAAATAAGATATTTTATCTACACGGTTCACAACAAGTCTCAGAAGAGTACTCTTTGGGGTTTCTTTAAGCATTTTCAGAGTAAGATGTAGGCTAGGGAAAGGATCCCTAAATCTATTGTGGAAAAATATGAGGATGCAATTTTCTAAATAGTTGAAATTGATCAGTGCTTGATGGAAGTAGTAGAACCAAGGACATGATGGATAATGTCTATGAGGTATGAGGTAGATGAGAAGATACTTGGCATATATGCTCAACATCTGTTGAGTAAACCTATAGATACTATAGAGGACAGATTTGGTACTTATAGAGAAAATGTTTTTAAGTTATATACTAAATTGAAAAAACCACACATAGTAAGAAAAGTCAAAAAAGAGGTTGAGAACTTGGTAGAAAGTTTTAGTATTTTAGTAAAAGAAGTGAGGGAACCAAAGAAGAAAAGAATGGAAGAAGAGAAGCCAATTAAAATTGATGTACCTAGTCTAGATTCCTTTTCATCTAGACCTAGGAAAACTAGAATCTCTACACCCTCATGTAGTTCTTCAAAGCTAGTCAGCTCCAAGAAGAAACAAAAATAAGAACCATCCAGTAAAGAAGGAAACATGATGAAAGCTAAGAGAACAAGGAAGTATGTTGCTACTAAGGATGATGATGAAGCCAAAGTCTCAGAAGATGTAGTGAAAGAGCTAAATTCTAAGGGTACAAAGGTATCTAGGGTCTCTAAGGAAAAGTCATATGCCGATGATGATAATGTAAGTAAGAAGATGAAAAATCATTATGATAAAATTGATATGTAAGTTGGTGATGTTGAGAAATAAATTGTAGTACATGGAAAATTGTAACCACTTTTTCAATTTTATGATAAGTTTGATAAAGATGGGAAAAGAGTATTAGAAGAAGCCACTGTTAAGTACTTGAACACATTCAAAGGGGATGTTTTGGAGATTATGTTTGATATTCCAAAAGGTATATTTGATCTTTTAGAGATGAGGAGTAAGTATAAAAGGAGAGGATGAGAGATTAAAAAATACGTTTTGATCATTTTATGTCTAGTTATATCTATGGAGGAAATGCAAATGATATTTAAAAAGTATAAAGATCAATTTAGGATTAAATCAAGGATAAATAAGCTTATGATTGGTTAGACGAAAGAATTTTTGAGGGAGATAAAGAAGATATTAAAGAAAATCTTGAAAGAAATATAATTTAGTGTAGTCAGAGAAGAAGCTCTCTAGTTGATAACACCTATGTTCTTGATGTTGAGCCAGTAATCCTATTAAAAGCAATTTTCCTGAGGTTAGTGCTTCTAATTCTCTAGTAGGTGATGTTGTGGGAGAGATGAAAGTTGAAGAGAAGGCATAGATGATGACTGAGGTAAAGATTGAGTCAAGAGACACTGCAGAGGCAGTGAAGGAATTTCTTGAGAAGGAAAGTCTAGAGTTAGATCATTAAAAAATCACTCAAGGGCCTATTAATTTGGATACTCTATCTTGAATCCATAATTTGAAGCTCACATCATTTCATCAAGCCAAGACACAAGAGGAGATTCTGAGATCTCACATTGAATGCAATGAGTTTTTGAGTCTTGCATCTAGTGTTTTATTAAAGATCATCCCTACATTTGTCAAAGATTCATCTAATACTCCCTCCGGCCAGCTGAAGAGTCTGATAAAATCTATAAGTACACATTTTGAATCCTTAGAGAAGTCTGCAGGGATAAATGTAAAGAAAGAATTTGATGTTAATATATTTATTCAGTTAAAGGGGATGATTGCAAATAATAGGATACTAGTGGGAAATAGTGTAAAGAGTATTCAAAATGCTATATTTGAAGGTGGTAATATTTACAAGTTATGTGTATTATTTCTAATATTTGTTGATGACGTTGAGAAGAAGATCAAGGTGAATGAAAAGATGTTGGTAGATATGTTACATTCCTTTGATCCTCTAATAGTTTCTCCATCTAATCAAGAAGGTCAATTTATAGATTTACTAGACAATATTAAGAGTTTAGTGCATGAAAAGAACAAGATCATTGGTAGAATTGGCGATCTTTAGAATTTGATTTCTCCTAAGTTGGGAACAATGTTCAATGCTTTGAAGGAAGTTGAGGTAGCCATGGTTAACAATGACCCCTCTAATCTTAGACTGCAAAAGTGCAAGCATATCATTTTTGTGGTAATGGAACTCTTTTAAAAAATAAACATGTTGAAAAAATTTGTGACAAGTTCCACATCTAGCTTCATTATTCCTCACACTAATAACCACAAAGTAATGGCCAAGCCAAGGTATCAAATAAAATCATTCTAAAAGTTCTCAAAATGATAGTCAATGATGTTGGCCAAGATTGGCATATCCAACTGAATCCTTCCCTATGGGCATATCGCACCAGTTTCCACACACCTACTGGAGCCACTCCATATTCACTTGTCTATGGTATCAGATCCATCTTGAAAATTGAGTTTGAGTTTCTATCATTGCAAGTATCCCTGCACAATGTTGTTTCAAATAACAAATACCATGTAGCTTGACTTCAAGATCTAGAACTACTAGATGAGAAAAGATAAGATGCATTAAACCATTTACATGCATATCAATAATGTCTCTATAGGAACTACAATAAGAAGGTCAAAATTCAATTCTTTGAGGTCGGTGATTTGATACTTATGGAGAATTAGGAAAACTATATGGAAAGAGAAAAACCAAGAAATTTGAACCTAATTGGTTGGGTCCCTATATCTTTACAACAGTCTATGGGTCTCGACCATATCATATATCTATGCCAAAGGGAAAACCTCTATCAAACCCCCTGAATAGCTTACATCTGCATAATTTTTACACATGACTCTAAGAGTAGGCTAATTTGTAATATTAAAAAAATAAAAATACAAAATCACCGCCTTGATGAAAACCTGGCAAACATGCATCTTGTGTGATAAAAAAAAATAGGAATCAAGATAAATAATTTTTCCTATGGTGAGAACCACTTTGGTGGCACCTGGGGAAAGTTCCATGGTCAAAACTAGGCAATATGGTACCATGAGTAGGGATCATGGCTCCACTATCTATCATTATTCCACCTGATTTCCAATATCAGTTTACATCACACTCCATAATAAAACTTGGTCATTCATTCATGGATTGAGATTCATTAAGTATCATTGTCTTCATACCTGGTGTCCTACACTAAGTCAGTCCATCATGTCTATTTCCGCAATAAAATTCCCCTTTTTGTCCCGACTGGGGGAAAGAACAATGTCATGATCCTATAAATGTCCTAGAAAAAGAGGAAAAAAAATCTTAAAAATTAGATGAAGTCCTGAAAAATCCCTAAACATCATAAAATAGAAAAAGAAAATCAAAACCAACTTTCTTTTTCATTTTCAATTAAACCATTCTTTTCCATAACATGCATTAGAGGTAGATGTCAAACACAACAAGTTTGATCTCAACAAATCAAACATCAATCAACAAAACTTAGCAATAGGTTCTCAACTAAACTGAATACATTTTCTTATCTATTGTACACATCCTATCATCCATTTTTTCATATGTTCATGATGTCCTATACAAAGGAGGGATACACTAGAAACTAGACATGTCAGTCTAAAGAAGAGTACCTCATTCTTGAAACCTGATGTCATCAATAATGTCATTATCAAAGCAACACATAACACCATATTCAAAATCAATATGGTTGTTCACTCATTGGCTTTATGATTATTTTCTTCATTGATTTATCTTGGGTCATGTTCTTATACTTCTCTGAGATATCTTTGACGATGAGATAAGTCATGATGGTTCATGATTCTATTTTCTTTTTTTGTTGTTTCTAAGATGTTTTTTTATGAAGTTTGGGAAGAGCATTTTGGGTGTTTGTGGTAAGAGCCTTAACATCCATATATAATATATAATTATAGAACATGTTGCAATAGATAACTTCATTTGTGATACGTCGCACATACCTTGACTCATAATGCCTACACTTTCATATGGATTGAATAACATTCCTTATCAATTATCAATGCATATCAAATCCAAAGAGGTGTAACCTACCTCAATCTTTCATATCTTTGTAGGATATACCTATATTCTTTATGATAAGTGCTTTTTACATGCAATGGGAAATAATCTACCTTGATCTTTCATATCTTGGTGGGAAATACCCCTATTGATATAAAAGGTGGCTCAATGATGAAATAATTTCTCAAATAAGTTGGAAAAAAAGAGCATGGTTAATAAATTTTGGATTTATATTAGAATTTGTTTGTCTCATATATATTAATCCTAAATATGCTCTAACTATCAGTCCTAACAATTATTTCTATCAATCCCTACAATTACTATGGTTTTCTATTATGACATTACCAAAAATAAAGCATCCTGCATACACATCATGTTAGTACATAAGTCATAAACATCAATCATTCCTGCATCACATGATAATATTAAATGCATAAAAAATCTTTAAAAATATAGATCATTTATTACATCAGTAAATGCATCATATAGGTCATCATCCATATCATCGCATCATATAAAAAACAAAGTGCGCCATCATAACATCATATCTATATATACATAATGTAAAGCATATAGTGAATCATATCATTTTGCATCTTAGAACTGTCATAAGAAATCATAGAACATCATATGCATCACATAAAGAATAAGCATAAATAGGTCACATCAACACCTAATCCCTTTAAAACTGTATCACATATTTATAAACTCAAAATGTATGCCAGTGTAAGAGATCATAATGAATGTCTAACAAAGAGCTTGCAAGCTCACAAAATATATTCACAAGGTATCTATAAAATTATCAAAATCAGGTATAAATTCCTCCCCCCTTTGAACTGGCGAGCCTTCTTTGTACATCGGTAGAAGGGTCTATCTCTAGCTATATAATAGATGTCCCTATGTTTGGATGTGGTGGCCTCAATTGTTCAAGTATTGCCCTGTGTTCTTTGAGACCACTGGGATTGATGAGACATTGTATATCTCACTACTCTCTGAGGATAGGGTCTTCACTAAAGGGGAAATACAATACCATGTATGTTCATATTGGGGGTGTGTATGCTAAAAACCTACCTATTGGGATCATGCTAAGACATGCAAACGTTAGAACAAACAAATCATATTAACATATCGAAAAACATGTTCAAAATAAGAGTTTCCATCATAACCTCCGATGAGCCAAACAAGTGCACCTAATCCTTGTTGATTTTCTCTTAGAGAGGAATGTGGGTGTGCTCTCCCAACACAATAACTAAATCGCACTATGATTATGAATGGTAGTTAAAATCCAAGCTAAAGGATGTGATAAAGAGCTCAAGAAAAAGTATGAGGAACTTGTCTCAAGCCTTCATCAAAATGATAATGCAAGTGCAAAGAAGTAAGCTAATGCATGATCTAAGATTCATTGCCATTATCCTAACATGTAATTATTTGAATTTGAAATAAACTAGAATACAAGAATGCTCAAAGAAATCCTAAAATGAAACAAACATGATAACAATGCAAAAATAATGGATGGTTTTCTCTTTGAAAGAGCCTTTATTTATAGATTTTTGGAGGGAAGGGAAGGGCTTGGATGGGGTGGAGCACATGTTGCATCCACATAGATGCCACATAGAGGACACAAGGGAAAGAGGACAAGCCATGAAAAATTCAACACAAGCCTTTAAGGTTTGAGTGGCTCAATATTTTCTCACACGTGTGAGAAACTCTTGGGGAATGGAGTGGGGAACAAAAGAGTGGATACATTAAAGGAACTTGGTGGCTTCCTTTTTTGAGGAGTTGCTCACACATGTGTGAGCATTCCATTAGTGCTAAAAGGAGTAGGAATCACACTTTAAGTGTGATTAGTGTTTGTTTAAGTGAGGAAGTAGGTTTATTAAGAGGGATATGTAGGGTAGGGTAGGAATAGAGTAGGTTTCTAGGTAGGATTAATAGATCTTTTAGGCTAGGCTTTGATTAAATTTGAATTTAATCTTGATTTAGAAGAATATTAGAACTGTGGGGGAATAAATAAATTTGAAATTTATTTAAAAGGGGATTTAGGAGATCATGTATTAAATAAAATTTAATACATCAGAAGGATATAGTATCTAAAATATATTTAAATACTATAGGGAATGAACTATATTTAATTAAATAAAATAAAAGAACATAGAAAATATAATTAATTAATTAAAATTAACTATAATGTTAAAGGAATATTAATTAAATTAATATAAGGATGATTTTAGATGTCTAAATTTTGCACCTCTTTCATACCGCGTCAAAAGTGGCATCATGTCAAAGAAAAGAACATAAGATGCCCCAGAAGAATTAGGAAGACCTAGGGTGATTATGGTAAAGGAATGTGCCCCCTTGAGAAAACAATAGAAAAAAAAAATTTTTGTAAAATTTTCTCAAAAAGATGGAAAGAGGGAAAAAGACAAACTGCATGGTCTGTCAAGAAGGAATAGGGCTAAAACCAGGGAACATAACGAAAAAAATGAGGACCAGGAAGGAAACCGGCCCCAAGGGACCTATAAATAGTCCATTGGGGCCCAAGAAGAAGTCATTATCACTCAAAAAGAGCTAAAAGATGAAGGAGAAGAGAAGACATGATGGAATTTTGAGAGCATGCACAGTTGGGAGAGTGCGTCAAGGTGTACCAGCGACCCACAAATGCAGGACCACCGGTGAGTACTGGGTGCCGCTTCATGCATTATAAATTTAATTCTTTGTAGGAAATTTATGATGCCCTTAAGGCACAAAAAAAATGTTTGCAATAGAGATGGGGATCGGCAAATTGCCATCTATGAAGATGGTGATCGACAGATCACCGTCTTCGTAGACGACCGATCCGTGATAGTCAACTGCGCAGATGGAGATTGTGAGATCATTGTCTGTGAGGGAAGAGAAGAAGGGGGAAGTTGGGAAGAGATGATGAAGTAATTAAGTGTCTATGGGGGAAGAAAGATGGTGGCCTAAACCATCGTCACCGTAGATTGGCAGTTGCGATGATCTGTTGTCTATGCGGGTGAATCAGTGTCTCTGTCGATTGACCTAGAAATAGATGAAAAGGGAAGAAAACATAGTAGAAAGAGCTTAGGGGGAATTTTTTGATACCTCAGATGTATGAAGAAAGTTAACTGACAGGGGTATCTATGGTTGCAGGCAGACACGATATCGTTCCATTCTAGGGAGTACTACCCTGCGATGATGATGCTATCACAGGAGATGATGATAGAGGAGTGGGGATAGGTCACACTGTGTGGCTTGGAGCATGTTCACTGATGGCCCCATCTTAGAGTGCATAATGCACTAATGTTGGCTTTGATCAAGAGGTGGCATAGTACCACCTCCCATTTTCACTTCCACATGGGGGAGGCGACTATTACTCTACACAATGTGTGGCAGATATACAAAGTGTCAATTCAGGGGCTTATACCTGAGTATTGTTTTAAGGGGTTTGTGCCACACATGGAGATGCCATTCAGTCGACCATTCATGAAGATCCTGATGAAATTCCATTGGATGTCCTGGATAGGGGCTATGGCGGTGAGGCCATGGTTGCAGTGGGTAGCCTTATACCTAGCAGGCTTGATAGGAGGGCACATGATGTCAGATCATGTGAGACATGGGTTTCTGATTGGGTGGGCATGGTTCCTCAACAACATGTTGAAGGCATTATATTTTTCCATTAGTATGCTTAGAGAAAAACATGATCTGCACCATCGGTTTAGTCTAAACCGACAGACAGAGCACAACAGTATCCAACACTAAGTGTTACTCAATGACAAAAAGATAAGGATACCCAACGAAGTATCAATAGTGCTACCCGATGAACATCAAAGAGAGGAACCTAACATATATAGGGAGCCTGACGAATAGTTCAGTTAAGGAATGCTGACAGACTGCGAGGTCAAACTAATAGCCAAGAATTGATAGTCAGTTACATCCTACAAAAACCGGATCTAACTTTCCACGTCAGATAAATCACTAAATTTGTATTTATAAATTCTTGATTTTCTTTTTAATCCATTATGTGCGGAGGAAGCAATGTAATTTTTTTTTAAATTCATATTACTATTTTAAAACATGCAAACTAAAGATGAAGGTGAAGTTGTAAACCTTGGATCTGAGAGTTAACATTGTTAATTGTGAATTCCAAGATAGGTCAAAATACTTGTATAAATAGGTTCTTGACCCATTAAGAACAGTTGTTGTTTTTCAATGAAGAAATTAGCCACAGAGAGCAATGAAAGACCAGACAGAGAATTCATGCAGGAGAACACAAACAGAATCAATTCAGTTTTCAAGAATAGAACAGAGGCTACCAACAAGCAGAGAAAAGGTATTCATCAATCACTTAAGGTGATATCATTATTGTAAAAGCTTTAATGGATCTGTAAATCAAAAATAGTAGATTGCATACAGTCAGGTCAACATTTGTACTCATTCTAAAAAGTCTAGTACACTAATGAAATCTTTTCAAGAAAGGTGGGCTTAACCGTCCTATTGTAAATCTCATAACTAAGTGCAAACCTAAATTAGTGTTGCTAAATATCTTAACATAGTAGATCTTAATAGGTCTCCACCTCAATACTCCTAACAGGGTAGATCATCAGAAGTGATCAAATTGTAAGCCTTAACTGGCTCCCTTCTATTCTGTAGATAGTGAAGTTTTGTGGGTGTCATCCCCACTGCAGTTTTTACTTTCTAACAGGAGTTTTCTGCGATATCATATCTTGTGTTATGTGTTTGTTAATTTCATGAATGTTTCTATGGATGATTTTAAAGATTGTTAACAAACAATGTCTACATAAGAAAGAATAACAGTAATGGTTGGTAAATCAACATTGAATGATCACTAATGATAAATTGGATAAAGTGTTAAAAGTTTTAGAGGTACTAATTCACCCCTCCCCTCTCAGTACTACTACCCATTGAGTCCAACAATTGGTATCAGAGCTAAGTATCTTCTTGAAAATATTAAAAGCTTAAGAGAAAATATTTGACAATGGAGAAGTATAAACTTGATAAGAATATTGAGAACAAAAAGCTTGAGATAGAGATGTTCTATGAATGGTATAAAGAAGATGGAATCAAGATGAGAGAGCTGATGAATGAAATAAAAGGCATGGCTACCAGGATTAATGAAGTAGACTATCAAGAAGAAGAGATTCCAGATTTCTTTAAATCTTTAGGATCAAATGTAAGTAATGTATCAGATACATCAGAAGAGAACATCACAAATCTAAAGGAAATTAACCTACATCTGACAGAGAAAATAAAGATGCTACAAATTGGTCAAGAGACCCAGATGGTAAGAATGATTGATGTGATGAGCTCTGCCAGACAAGCTGAAACAGAAAGAACACTGGCTATTGATGATAGAAGGAAGATCACAGAGAAACTAAAAGAAAAAGAAATGGAAATTCAAAGACATGCTGAGCATCACCATGATCTCACAAATCAAATTATTCTTATGAGTCAAGAAGAAAAAAGAATAAATGTGGAACTCATTGAGAGAATACATATTATCAGTGAACTGAGAGAAGAAAATGAAAAGCTAAAGCATGATGTTAGAATTCAGCAACAACATAATGAGTTTATCAGAAAGGCTGAAGAAAGCAATAAAAGAATGGATGAATTTCTTGAAGGACAACAAAGATTCATCAAAAACAGTGGTATAGGCTTTACAGAAAAAGGAGAAACATCAAGACTAAAGAATGTCTATGAAAATCCAAGACCAAGAAAGCCAACATGAAAGCACTGTGGAAAGAAAGAGTAAACATCAAATGCATGCAGAGGTAAAATGAAAGGTACTCCTAAATCTAAATCTACATCTTCATTCATAGGATTATGTTATAAATGTAATAAGAAAGGACATAAGTCTTATGAATGCAAGAGAAAGATAGAAAATCCAAAGAAGGAAACCTACATGGACAAATATTGTCCTAGATGCAAGATGAATGGGCACACATCTGAAGAATGCTAGAAAAAGAAAATACAAGCATGGAAGCCAAAAGGTAAAGAAGTCCCTTATCAACCAAAGAAAATCAGTAATCAATATGTATGGGATTACAACACCTAGAAAAATTGTACATCATGTGGTAGATATGGTCACATTGTTGCAAATTGCATGAGAGCATGGACCAAAAGGTCTAGAGGCTAGTCAAATCCCAGAATGGCATGCTTACACTATCATAAAGTTGGTCATCTCAAGAAAGATTTCAAAGACAGATTGACAGACACAAGCACACATCTCAATGGTAACACCATTGAAGATATCTAGAGGGCAAGAGACAAAATGTGGATAAAAGCTTCAAGCAATGATGTAGCTAGACCAAGCAATGCAAATGGTGACACCCCATCCAATGGATCCAGTGACACCACCAACCCCACTTGAGCTGAACAAGTAAGTATGGAACTGCACTATACCAAGTTATATTTTGCATTAGTTCCATTATATAAAATGATATATAGTCAAAATCTGCATAAATCAAAGATGCATATTACTTTACTTGTCACCAATCTAAGAATACAACAGCGTCGGTAAACACTTACCGAAAATCATCAGCGAACACAATAATGAGTTGTTAACACTTATCAAAAATTGTTGGTCAACTAGTAAAATGGTAAACTGCCAATGTATCCCGACGACCGTCGGTAAGAAAGCAAAATTTAGAAGTCATCATGACAGAGAATACTGATATTCATCGGTAAAATCAAAATGGTTGACAACTGCCATAAGCATCATGTCTTCACCAATGATGATGATTTGAAATATCCTCCTGATGAAACCTATCCTCACGTCCTGATGAGTTGGTGAGAATTTATTGCAAAGACTTAGGTCAAAAATTCTATAAATAGTCGACGAGATAGCTTCATTTTTCACCCATGATTTAAAGAGAAAACCAGAGTGACATCATAGCAATTAAAGAGAAGAAAGCATAAGCTTCTATAGATTAATTTAGAACATAGGGAATAGATTCTTCATCACATTTACAAATTGAAGTAAGTAACAAGGGAACCGAAAGATCTCTTTCATTATTTTGTCGAGAAAGCCCTAATTTTGAAGAAAACCCCAAATTCTTGAAAAACAATGGCAACCACTTCAAGAACTACTAAGTTAAAGAATGAAAAGAATAATGTGGTTAAACTGATCAAGAAAAACACATGTGTAGAACCTAAATACAAAATTTGTCTAGAGATTGCATCGAAACCCGATGAAGCCGATGCATTTTCATAAATCTTGCCTAGGATTTTTCTCATAGAAGATGTTAGGTCTTACATTCACTGCAAGATTGCAGAGATAGGTGATTTGGAAATGGATGAAGCTTATAAGAAGCTATGTGATGTCAAAGGAAAACTGAAAGAAGAACATAAACACTTGGAGGTCAAAGGGTTAACTAATGCCCTACATTTTCTGAGGTAATTCAAGATAGGGTGGATTATGATAGTCTTGAGCAAGATGCATGATAGAAAACTATGGCTAGACCAACCCAAGCAAATAACAAGGGACATTCTTCATGCTATCACTAGTTATCCAATAACTGACAAACCTAGGGCACACAAACATCCATCCATGAAAGAAGTTACAAAACTTACTAATGCAGAAGGAGACAACAGAGGTCTCAAGGTTAACACAATCACCGATGTCAAGTTGAAATTTGGTGCATGTGTTATTGGTTACAAAATATTCCATGCTAGCAGAATGAACAGTATTTTTGCAACAGCAGTAAGCACAGCTTACAAGATTGTAAATAAAGGAATTCAAATGGATCTATGTGAGATCCTACTGAAACAACTTGATGAGAATATGATCAAGATCAGATCTACAAAGAACAACACGTGTAAGTTTGGCTCACTTATTATGTGTACATTTTTATATTTTCAAGAATATTTTCCTTCAGTAGGAAAAGTTGTATGGGACTCTACCAAACTGGTAACCCTACAAATTAGTGAACTAATTAAGTCACTGGGAGACAATTTTGAGTCTGTAATGTCTGCATACTTCCTTGAGTTCAAGGAAATGATGATGGAAAGAACTATGATTCCTGAGCAACTAGTTTAGAAACACAGGGATGAAATTTGTCTCATGGCAGATACAGACTTCACACACATCAAACCGATTGTAACAAGAACTGCTTGGTTATAATCATTAGACTATGAGATCAATATTGATCTAGCTACTAGTGCAATTGAGGCACTACTCAATGAGCCCATTGATAAGAAACAACCAAGGTTTGGTACATATGAAGAGGCCAAATCTAAGATAAAACATGGCCTACAAGTCAAAAGGACTATAAACAAGAAAGATAAAATGATAAAGAATCTCAAGAGGATTCTATTAGTCACAGTGGAGGAAGAACAAGATCAGCAAGAGGAAACTGATGAACAAGGTACCATCGGTGAAACACTAAAGGAAAAGAAATTAGATGTAGAGGTCACTAAATCTGATGCACCTCCATCTCCACCTCCTACTAAGAAACAAAGGACAAGAAGTCAGACTGCTACAACAGATACAACACCACTTAAGAAAGGTCAAGTAAGGACCTATATAAGGAAGCAACTAGCAAAAAGAGAAAGACAGCAACCTATCAAATCCACACCATGAAAGAAAAGAAAAAGGTTTTTCAGGACACAGGCTAACTTGGATGACACCAAAGATGATGAACCAGATGTAGTAAAGAAGAACTTCAAAAACAAAATGGTAGATGAAGTTGCCAAATAAATTTCTACCCATGGTACAATGACTGATAAAAAGATCAGGCAGTGGGATACACTGAATCCAGAAGATCAGAATAAGATACAGGATGCAGTCATCAAATCAATGATTCAAAACAAGTATGCCCCAGGTGAATTTGTAAGTCAAATACCTGAGGAGCTAAGAAAAAGGATGTACCAACAATGGTCATATGCCTTACAAATGAAAAGAGAAGCAAGAGAAATAATTCTTGTAAGATTGATGCCTCCTAAATCCAAGTTTGAAGAAATACAAGAAGTACTAAAGAAACACTCAAGGAAAATTGTAGCCAAAATAAGGGCTTACAAAGTACTAGAGAGCAAGTTTATAGAACTAGATTCGATGACAGAGACCAAATGGAGACATCTCCTAGATCTACCAGCAGAATCATCAAGTATTGAGAAGCAATTACTTCTCACAAACACACCTCACAGAGAGGACGAGTTAGATAATGCAAGTCCTCAGCATATTTCTCTGGACAATCAGGAGAGTGACGATGGGTCTAGTAACTTGAATATAGGCATGGATGACATTGTCTAAGATATCACTCACTATGACTCTAACAATGATCCCAAGAAGAAAGATGATGTGATATTTATCACACTCAAGGATCAACAAAGTCATCAAGCACTAAAAATATCAGATGACAAGATAATTGATATTACATATGAAGAAGTGAAAGACACTTCAATCATGCACTCAAAAGTGCAAGACCCTGTAGAATCCATATAGAAAGATGAGAATGTCACTGCTCACAAGGACATTATCGATGAGCCAAACATCAATATTGACAGAGCCCAAGCAGAAACTCAAAGTAACATGCTTGTCCTAATAAAGGAAATAAACATTATAGAGGGCAAGGAAGGATCAAATGAAAAGGAAACAAGCACACCCATTGACAAGTGTGAAGGAGAAGGAAAAGAAACTATAGATACACCTGCAGAACAAGATGCAACTAATTATTAGAAGGATAGTGACAAGAACAGGGAAGGAAATCAAACAAAAATAGGGGAAAAGCATTCAAAACATGGTGAAGAAGGAAAGAAGGATGACACAACAAAGAAATCAGGAGCACATTCTATAGAAACACCCAATGTAAATGAAGAGACGTCTTCACATAACCAATAGGTGCAAACTGAGCAGAAGACACAAGATGCTTCATCAACAAAACCTTCACCAAGTAACTCAGAGCGTACAAATGAACTAGCTTTAGTAGTTCATACATTTGCATCCCCTAAGATCTCAAAAAGGAAGAAAGGAAAGAACAAAAATCCAGTAACTCTGGATGAGATAATTGAGATACCAGCTTGTGATCCAAGAACATTGGATCCAACAATGTTAACAAAATATGCAAAGCTATGTGAGAGAAAGGCCATTCAAGATAAGATGAAACAGGCAGCAAAAGAGGCCAAGGTACTTGAAGTAACAAGAGATATACTTCAACAAATTGTACCAGACACAGACATTGATCAGAAAGTTTCAATTATTGATCAACTGGTAACACTCATGGATGCAATAACATCTCAGAATACCGATGCTAAGAAAACTTTGGAAGAGAGACTTGAGCAAAAGTATGAATTCAAGCTCGCAGAGAAGATAAGCCAGGAAGTGGCACTCAAAAAGGTCAAGCTATCTGAATTGGTAGGTGAAATTGAACCACTTTTATCAGAAGTTGTTACCTTAATTAAGAAATTGTGCACCTTAGATCAACTCACTAAGGAGTATACCGAAAAGACAGAAAAAATAGATGTTGATCTTTAGTCCAGTGGACAAAGTCTAGCCAACACAGCAGAAGCACTTAAATTGCACAAAAAACTAATAATATAGGCTAGGAAGCAAAGAAAGGACATTCAATTTGCAGAGATGAAATACAAAGATGAAGTCAATGAGCTACAAGTTAAGCTCTTACCAACACTTACACTACTACAACAAAATATGACACAGGAAAATACACTAATTGCCACCCCTAAAATGTCTGTCCTAGAAAGCCTTTTTGATATGTACGCAAGACTCGAGCTGCAACATATGGCACTCAAACAATTGAAAGAACAATGGGAGAAACTACTAGAAGATATCAAACTCACCCATTCTAATGTTTTTGACACATTGTAAGTTACACATTTTTGTCACAATTTTTTGACATTTTTAACTTGTATGTTTTTGTCATCAGTATAAAAGAAAGGGGGAATTTGATATGTACATCACCTCAATTAAAAGGAGGAAATAATGTATAGTGGAAGAAAAAGAAAGGGAAAATAATGTACATACAACAATCAAATAGTAT
>MU224704.1:2748836-2759067 GCA_018584345.1 Thuja plicata
GGATTAGATTCAAACATTCAAGATTCATCATTCAAACCCTAGATCTAGCCATCATGGTGGTGTGATCTTCCTTCAAGATCCTTTGTGCATCCTCAAGAATCTTTCATCATCTCTTCAAGGTGGATTCTAAGCATACAATCATTGAGGTTTATGGTTTCTAAATTCCATGCTTTCATATTTACATATTTGTCTACAATTGAATTACATTGGCATATCTATTGAATATCATAGCTTCATTGTTAGATTCAATTCTACTACTTGTTAGCATTCTATACTTTATTGATTTCAAGGTTAATTCCTAAATCAGGGTTTGACTAAGGTAAACCCCTCCCCCCCCAACAAAAAAACCTCTTTTTCTTGTAGGTATAGGTTCAGGACTGTAGATTTGAGACCAGATCTGGATACCCTTTTTGGCTTTCTTTCAGACAGTGTGAACAGATTCTCTTTCGAACCTGTGCAGGTCAGGGTCAACATTATTGGCTTAGGGTTGACATTTATGGGTCAAGGTTGACCTTTTTCATAAGATGACATTAGAATGGAAAAATATTTTTGGGTTTTGTTCGTCTCTACTTTTCAGTTTGGGATCATCTGTTAGTTTTTCCAAAAACAATCTACAGACATCAGAAAATATCATTCTTTGATCTACAATTTTGTAAGGTTGGTTCTTCTTCCTATCCTTTTCAATTACTATAATTAAACATATTAATTTAATCAATTAATAGAATTTAAGATCCCCTTCTTTGTTCTATTTCTGAATAGTTGATTCATTTGTGCATTAACCTTTCTTTTGGGTTGATCAACTTGGATCTTCCATTTGTGCATTTGAGGATAGAAAAGGAGCATCTTATCTTCTCCCTAATCACAATTGCAATACACAATCAACACAATTCAATTAAATGTAAAGGTTAGGTAAATACACAATCAAACCCTAAGAAAACTAAATAAACACAAAAGAAAGAAAGATTTTTCTTCCTTTACAAATGGCAACAAATCCAATTTCATCTTCTCCTAAGTCATCATTAGTTACACCATCCTCAGCATGATAACATTCTTTAGTGTACTTAGGTTTGTAATTTGATCTGAATTTATTGATTCTGTTAGGGCACTTAGATGCAAAGTGACCAACTTTGTTGCATGAAAAACATTTGAATGGTAGTTGTCCTTCATATTTCCCTTTACCTTTCCTTTCCTTCTTGGAAATCATAGCAATGATTTCTTCTAGTTTTGTATCCAATTCTTCATTATTACTAGAGCTACTTATAGATTTATTTTTGTGGACTGTGGCTTTGAAGGTTGTCTCACTTTTAGGTTCTGTCTTCGATCTAGATACCTCAAATGCAAATATTTTTCTAATCAAAGTCTCCCTCTTGAAGTCTTTTGAAAATTGCATAGTCTCATCTAAGATATTGATCTTTCTCTCATATTCTACTATCAAAGTGGTCATTAACTTGTCCATTATATCTTCCTCTGATATTTCTCCACCATTTTTTCTTATACCTGATACTACTTCATTTATCCTTTGATTGTAAGCTCTGATGTTTTCTTCAGGTAACATCTCTAAATTGTTGTATCTTTTCTTCCATTTCTTTATGCGCGCATTCTTTGCTTGGATCTCTCCTTCAAACATGTCTTCTAAGTATTTACAAATAGAGTATGCTTTGTTTGTCTTCTTGATCTCAGAAAATTCACTGTTGGATAGAGCACCAATTAGGGCTTCTTTGGAAATTGCATTGTTAGTGAACACTTCCTTTTGTTTCATAGTAGAGTCATCAGCTGCAAGATCTTTCAAGGTGGGAATTTCAACTTCTTGAGTGGAAATCTCATAGATCTCAAATCCAACACACTGAAGATGTGTTATCATTTTGTTCTTCCACTCAAGATAGTTTTCTCCATCAAACTTAGGACTCTCTTTCCTGAAGTATGCCATCTGATCTACCTTAAGCTATTAGGCTTTCTCTCCAAGGCACTTGGCTTTGATACTAATTGTTGGAATAGTCCCAAGGATAACTGAGAGGGGGGTGAATCAGTTATCAATCAATTTAATTCTTTTCTCTTTCCTTAATTTAATTTGATATAAAGTAAATGGACATCCAGATAAAATAATAGAGTACTCAACAATTTGATTACGGGCAAACTAAATAGGCAAAAACCCTGGTGGGAATTAGCACCCACAAATAACTACACTAGTTTATAATGATCCCTGTTAGAAGATCTTATAACCCTGTTAAGAGTTAATCTTTACAATTCAAGAAGTACAGAGACCTGGTTAAAGGTCAGACCCTGTTAGGAGTCTTTTACAGATAACCCTGTTAAGGGTGAGGACTCACTGTCCAATAGCTCACTGCTAAGATGGTGAAGGCTGCAACCTTCAGTATAACAGATATACACTATATCTAGTAAATGAACTATTTGAGTAGACCTGTTGTCTTGATTAGTTCCAATGAATTGCAATCAACTTCTATTTCTTGACATAGATCTTCAACTTATTCTCTCTGACTTTTCTGCTCTTCTCTATCTTTTTTTTCACTTCATTTTCAACACTTAGTGAACATATCTGAACTGCTATATGTATCTTCACCAAGGATAATATCATGATGGTATCTAGAAACACTTCATCAACTTCCTTGTCAGCTCAACCAAGCATGCAATACAAATTAGGACCGCGCAACTCAAACTGAATAGACGCGACGCTTCACAAAGTCGGCTTCACCAAATTAACTCTAACATCATAATTATGTTGAAACACATTTGGCACCTTTGGATAATTATCTTTAACTCATAAATAAACATGAATATAAACATGCATATCCCAAAGATATGCGCAACTCAAGAGATACTATATTTATGTCAGCTCTTAACAAATAAACTTCAGAAACTGTAACTACCATAACTAATTAATCATAACTCAACTGTAACTGCATATCTGACTTAGTGTGAATGCACATAGAAACTAGAACATGTATACACCATGGAAATAAACACACATAGCTCCAAAACATCTATACTTATAATTTCATACATGATACCTATTGTCTATTATATTTTGTCATCAATGGAAAAACATACAATCAATTATTTTCATAGAGGCAAATCTCCAATAGCACAGGTATCTTCCATGACAGAGAAGATAGAGGCTCTTATTGCACAGAGGGATGTTGCACAAAGGTTATTAGAGAATTATAGGGTAGAGAGGGATATAGCCTGCCAGGAAGCCATAGCCAAGGGTGTTGGTGAGGTTATAGGAGATGCCTTTGCAGCTTAGAGAGAGGCAGGTAGGAGAGGTTGGGAGGCCTCATATTATATGGGCATGTACTTTGCAGTGGTCCCAAAGGGTAACCAACATCCAGCCAGCCTATACTAAGAGATATCTATCACAGAGTACAGGTTGGGACTCCCATGCGTCAGTGGGCTTACCACCTCATCAATCTAGATCAGGAGGGAGTGTAGGACCATCGTAGCCACCTTCATGATTTTTCAGATTATTCAGATACACATTTTTGTAGTTTTTGAGATGTAGACACACATATATGATGTGTATGATGGACATTATTTTGATATATATTGACATTTATGGCAATGGTTATATGTCATGCTTATGGATGTGTGTTATGATTATATATGCATATGTATATGATTTTATGACTGACATGCAGGATGGGATGGATTTATATGATTATGCTGACTTATATGTGAAGCAGGGATGATATGCATAGGATTGTTAATAATATACATGTAATGACTTTTATTTTATGTATGTAATGTGATGTGAGGCCGTATGCATTTTAATGATAGATGTATAAGGTATAATGATAAATGAATATAATTTGTAAAGAATTAATGATTAATGATAATGCAAGGAATGTACCTCTGTATGCAATGGAATTGATAAGGAATAAATGAATGCAATGAATTGATAACTAATGGATAACTAATAATGAAATTTAATGAAATGAAATGATAACTAATGAAATGCAATGAGATTGGTAATGAAATACAACATTATGTAACTAATAATGCAATGTAATGAATGCAACTAAAATGAATTGAAATTCAATGAAAGGAAATGAATCTTGGATGCGACCTAAAGAATGAGATGTAATGAAAACTAAAATGAACCTAATGATACTAAGATGAAATGAAAAATGGGACACATGAGGACAATGTTTTTGTGTGCATCAAATAAGTCCAATAAAATCAATTAGGTAGCTGAATAGGGGGAATAAACAGAAACCTTTCCAAGAGAAAAATACAAAGTTCAATATGACCTAGCTAAATGCAACTGAACTACATGATTTGCATGGGATTTATACTATGTTAATGTTGGAGAGCACACCCTAGTTTTATTTTGCAAAAGGAGGTATGAACCATATGTTAGAAAACACAAGTGTCATGGTTCCTTTGTGTGGACTACTCTCAAACAAACAGGTTGCTAGGAACAAGAATGCAAGATACCAGGTATGATGGGACCTATGAAATGTTGCTCATGAGGAGATGTAATACACCCATATCTTTTTAGGGATTTGGTATGCATGAATCTTGCCCCCAGTGAGGCATACATAGTCATAACTGATCATCAAACATAAATGCACTAAAAATCTATGACAAACAAATCATACCACAAATGACACGTATTCCAATAGGTACTTTCCACAACAGACCAAGATATGAAAGATCAAGGCAGCCATGAGAAGGACATGTTGAGACACAAAATAAAAGCAACAAAAAGGAATCCTAACCAAATGGTCATTCAGTCCAAAATTTCTTTCCATGAACAAGTTTGATGTGAGGATTGATGTTAAAAGCCATCATTAGAAGGATGTATCTTGATGGGCAAAAGATTGATTGAATGAAATGGGAATTCGTTGGCAATTTCTTGTGAATATAATAAAGCGAGGAAATTTAATTTGTCTTCTAATTTGGTGGGAATGTTCGCGGTCACTGTATTTGGAATAAATCTCAATGTTGTGGGGTAAGCTCAATCATGTGGGAATGGGATCTTATAGCAGAAGTGGGAAACTATCAGGGGACTACTTGCACAGATATGGGTAGTGAAGTTATTATGGAAGGTGATGGAGTCTGCATGAAAGGTGGGGTAACAGATGGTGGATCTGACTACACATAGCACCTAAGATAGGTTTTCAACATGGTACTTATCCATTGCACCACCAAAGTGGTTTTCACAAATGGAAAAATTTATTTCTCTTTTGCTTTTTGGATACTTTTTATGCTTTTGTATTTTTTTATGCTTTTTTGAATTTTTTCTTTTCTGATGTGTTTGGATTTTCTGCTTTTCTAATTCTTTTTGGATTTTGATAGTTTTTTGTTATACAATGGACTGTTGAAGGATCAATAATAGAAGTGCTTGAGATGCAAGATATTTATAGGATCAGGGATCAGATCTCCCTTTGGTGTTGCAATCTGATAAGCATTGGACCCAAAATTTACTATGATTATAAAGGGCCCCAACCAATTAGGTTCAAACTTTCCTTTCTTGTCACAGTTTTGGAGATTCTTCATATTATATTGTAGGATGAGATCACCAACCTCAAACTACCGAGGTTTGATCTGCTTGTTGAGCTAGAGGCAAAGGCTATTTTGATACATGCAGAGGTGGTTTAGGGAATTGAAGTGTCTCTCATTGAGGAGTTAAAGAACTTGCAAGTGAGAAACTCAATATTCCTCTTCAGACAACAGATTCTTTAAAGAAATTATGAGGGAAGGGATCTCACTTTCAATGGGTAGAATAGCCTCACTGCCATAAACAAGGGAACATGGAGTGGCTCCAGTGGGGGTATAGATGGAAGTGAAGTAGGCCCAAAGGGCGGGATTGAGGTGAAGGTTCCAATTGTGTCTAGCATCATCAACTATTTTCTTGAGGATTTTTAGGATAGTTCTATTTGTAGCCTTTGCTTGACCATTGATTTGTGGAAAATACTTGGAAGAGGTATGGTGGGTAATGCCAAACTTTCTACATAGCTCTATGAAATCCTTGTTTTTAAAAGGTCCTCCATTATAAGTGACAATTTCCTGAGGAATGCCATAGTGACAGATAAGGTGGTTCAAAATAAACTTCAAAAATTTTTTTCCAGTAGTGTGGGTGAGAGGAACAACTTCAACCCACTTGGTAAAGTACTCAGTAGCGGCAAGGATGTATTTATGGCCATTGGAAGAATTTGGGAAAATTTGGCCAACAAGGTCGAGAGCCCAGCAAGAAAAAGGCCAAGGGGTGATGGTGGGATGAAGAGATTGGGAGGGAGTGTGTATCAAATCACCGTGTTGCTGACAAGGCACACATTTATTTACATAGTTGTAGGCATCATGTTCCATAGTGGGCTAGTAGTATCCAGTACGTAAAAATTTCTTGGCCAAAGTGAGTCCACTAGAATGAGCCCCATAGATTCCTTGATGTACCTCCTCCAAGGATTTTTGTGCTTCATCAAAATTTAGACACCTTGGAAGAGTTACATCAAAATGATTTTGGAATAGGGCATTACCAAGGATCGTATAACGGGAAGTGTGACAAATGAAGGTTTTCTATTGATTAGGTTTTAAGGCAAGTGGGGTATGTCCATCATGAAGGTAGGAGTATATTTCTTGGTACCATGGGGAATTAGGATCAGCAGTTTCACACACTTTCAAAATTTGGTTTGTCACAGGCAGGGACCGTAAGATTCTCAACAAGAAAATCACATCGTGTATTATGTTCTGGCATGGTGATCAGGGACCCGATAGTAGCCATTATGTAAACTAATTTGTTGTTTATGCAGGGAATTTTATAGAAGACCAAGTCAATGAAATTTTTTTTGAGGTCTTCAACTGTGTGGCAATAGGGAAGAAGCTTATCATCCTTTGTTTGATATTCATCCAAAACTTGTTTGATAACCAATTGTGAATCGCCTAATACTAACAAACTGAGAATCTTCCATTGTATGGCCTGATGGAGTCCAAGTACAAGGGATTCATATTATACAATATTATTGGTACAAGGAAATTGTAATTTATAGGATTTAGGGATGAGATCCCCTTGTGGTGTAATAAACAAGATTCTTGCCCCTAATCCTTTTTGAGTAAAGGATCCATCAAAATAAAGTTTCCATGAGATACTCAGGGCAAGATTGAGGACTTATTCATCTAGAAAATCAGTGATTAGTGAATGTTTTCCATCAACAGGTGCTTCCACTAACTGATCTGCAATGACTTGTCCTTTTATAGCTTTTCGATCCACATAAATAATGATCATAACCCATTTCTCTGTACGGCCAGTAAGAGCAGCTAGTGACAGGAGATATTTGAGTGGATCAATCTTGGTGATAAGGTGAATCTTATGATTGATCATATAATGTCATAGATTCTATGTGCAGAAGAGAATAATCAAGAATGCCTTTTCAATGAGGGAATAATCCAACTCATAACCAATAAGAGTCCTACTGAGGTAATAAATTGCTCATTCCTTTCCAGTATAATCTAATTGGGCCAACAAAGCACCTAATGCAACCTCTTTGGCAGATATATACAAAATCAAAGGATGGCCAACAACAGGCAGCACCAACACGGGTGGATTAGCCAGATATCCTTTTAGCTTCTCAAATGCATTTTAACATAAGAAATCTCATTGGAACTTGATATTCTTGCGTAGGAGATGAGAAAATGGATGCACCTTATCTACCAGTTGTGACATAAATCTCTTGATGGACTAAAGCTTTCCTTGTAAGTTGCACAACTATTTCAATGTTTTTGGAGGTGGCATCTCTAGGATGACTTTAAATTTCTTTGGGTCAACTTTTATTCTATGGCATGACATAATGTATCCCATTAACTTACCAGATTGTACTCCAAAGACACATTTCTTAGGATTTAGCCGAAGCTTGTATTTCTCCAATCACTCAAAAAAGGTAGTGAGGATGGGGATGTGTGATTCTCATGTCTTGAATTTTCCTAAATGATCATCCTCATAGTCTTCCATGATGACATGCAAGAGATTGTGGAAGATGGTTTTCATTGCTCTCTAATATGTTGCGTCGACATTCTTATGGCCAAACGGCATCACCTGATAACAGAAAGTACCCCAAGGTGTTGTAAATTCATTCTTGTATTGATCTTATTATGCTATCCTAATTTGATTATAACCAGAGAAGCCATCCATGAGGGACAACATCTCATGTCCAGTAGTCAAATCCACTATAATATCAATATTGGGAAGTGGAAAATCATCCTTAGGACATGCAAGGTTCAGGTCTCTGAAGTCAGCACAAATGCAGATGCCCCTAGCAATCTTTCCTACTAGTACAATGTTGGAGACCCATTTAGGATAGTCTATAGTTCGAGCTACATCTGCATCAAGTTGTTGGAGATTTACTTCTCGCAGCTAGTTGATTGTATGTTTGACATTGATGACAACATATAATATACAACAGTGTTTTGTATGTACTTATCTAAATGATGATATCAAGCCTTGCATGGTTATATTCATGTTGTAGACATGTTTTTGATGTTTTCTTCATACACGCAGACTCAGATATGAAGTTTCAGTTGTGTTCTGCAATTCTGTTAGTGGCAGTTGCAGTTTTTGAAGTTTGTCTATACAGAGCCGACATATTTCATTGGTTCTTGAGTTGCGCCTATCTTCAGGATATGCATGTGTATATTCAAGATTAATAATGAGTTGTAGATAATTATCTAAAGGTGACAAACATGTTTCAACAAGATTGCAAAGTTAGAGTTAATTTGGTGAGGCCGACTTAGTGAAGCATCGTGTCTATTCAGCTTATATTGCATGGTTGTAATTATGCTTGCATGGTTAGTTATGCCAACAAGGATGTTATGAAGAGTTTTCTAACAGGTCCCATGATCTCATACTTTGAGGAAGATACTTATGGTAGTTCATTTGTGGAACGCTAAGTGTGAATGATAAGAAAAGATATAGGAAAAGTGCAGATCATAATATTAGATGTATTTCATTCATCAAGGATCTATGTGAAGAAGTAGTGGAAGATTACAATACATTGAAACTAATCAAGATAGTAGGTCTACTCTATAGTTCATGATCAGATATAGTGCATATCTATTCTACAAAAGGTTGTAGCCTTCACCATTAAGTCAGTGAGCTTTTCGATAGTGAGTCCCCACCCCTAACAGGGTTATTTATAAAAGACTCCTAATAGGGTCATACCCTTAACCAGGTCACTATACTTATTGCATTATAAAGAACAACTCCTAATAGGGTTGCAAGATCTTCTAAAAGGGATTATTATAAACAAGTATAGTTCATTGTGGGTGTTAATTCCCACCGGGGTTTTCACCATTTGGTTTCCCCGTAACCAAATTGTGGTGTTGTCTATTGTGTTATCTGAATGTACATTTACTTTATTATATTATGAAATTAATAAGAGTAAAGAATTAAATTAGCTGATAACTGATTCACCCCCCCCCCCCTCCTATTTATCCTTTGGGACTATTCTACCAATTGGTATTAGAGCCAAGTTCCTTGAAGAAGAAGCCTAACAACTTAAGGTAGATCAGATGGCATACTTCAGAAAAGAGAGTCCTAAATTCGATGGAGAAAATTATCTAGATTGGAAGAACAAAATGATAACACATTTACAGTGTGTTGGTTTTGACATCTTTGAGATAGCCACACAAGAAGTTGTTATTCCCTCTCTAAAAGACCTCTCAAGAGATGATGCTACTAGAAAACATAAGGATACATTCACAGCTAATGCACTTGCCAAAAAAGCCCTTATAAGTGCACTATCTGACAGTGAATTCTCTGAGATAAAAAAGGTAGACAAAGCATACACAATATGGATGTATTTAGAAGACATGTTTGAAGGAAATATCCAAGAAAAGAATGCGCGCAGGAAGACATGGAAAAATAAATACAACAATCTTGAGATGTTACCTGAAGAGAACATCAGAGCCTACAATCAGAGGATAAATGAAGCAGTTTTTGGAATCAGAAACAATGGTGGAGAAATATTAGAAGAAGACATAATGGAAAAGATAATGACTACTTTAACAACAGACTATGAGAGAAAGATCAAAATTCTAGATGAAACCATGCAATTTTCACAAGACTTCAAGAGAGAGACTTTGATCAGTAAAATATCTGCATTTGAGATATCAAGATTGAAGACTGAACCCAAAAGTGAAACAACTTTCAAAGCCTCAGTCCATGGTAAGAAACCTTTACACATCTCTAGCAGTAATGAGAAAGAAGAAGTTGATGAAGAAC
>MU224704.1:2760380-2783374 GCA_018584345.1 Thuja plicata
TACATCAAGAGAGATGATGGTGTTGGTAAGTTTGATGATAGAAGCGATGAAGGTATTTTCCTTGGTTACTCTACTAAAAGAAAAGCATACAGATGTTTTAATTTGAGATTAAAGAAGATAATTGAAAATACTCATGTAAATATTGATGAGAATTTCATGGTTCAAGAGAGGTACTATGAATATGCACCTATGATTGAGGATGAACCCAAGCCTAGCAGTAAAGATATTGTTATTGAAGAAATGTTTGATTGCATTGATGTATCATGTAATGAACCTGAATCAAGAAAAGAAGTATTATAGATTACAGATGAGGATATCACACCAAAAGTTTCAAATTTCACATCTAGGTATCAGTCAAAAGATGATATCGTTGGAGATCAGAGCAGCAGTGTTTTGACTAGATCTAAAGAAAAAATTCTAACAATAGATGAAGAGGTATGTTTACTTTCATAGATTGAACCCTTAAATGTTGAAGATGCTTGCAAGGACTCTGATTGGCAGAAAGCAATGGAAGAAGAATTAGATCAAATAATAAAAAGTGACACATGGGAATTGGTTCCTAGATCTAGTGACAAAAATGTGATTGGAACAAAGTGGGTATTCAGGAACAAGATGAATGAAGATGGTATAGTGGTCAGAAACAAAGAAAGACTAGTGTGTAAAGGATATGCGCAGAGGGAAGGGATAGATTACACTAACACATTTTACCCTGCGAGAAAATTAGAAGCCATTAAGTTATTTTTGGCCTATGCAACATTCAAAGAATTCAAAGTATATCAAATGGATGTCAAATCATCCTTTCTAAATGGTGACTTGAAGGAAGAGGTCTACATAGAACAACCTGAAGGATTTAATCTATCAGATAAACCAGACGTGGTATGCAGACTGAAGAAAGCACTCTATGGACTTAAACAGGCCCCAAGAGCTTGGTATGAGAGACTAGATGGTTGTCTTACCAAGGTTGGATTTAAGAAAGGAGTAGTAGACTATAGCCTATTCATAAGAGAGACACCTGATGGATTATTACTTGTTGCCATATTTTTTGATGACATTATCTTTGGAGGTAATGACAATCTTAGTTTAGAATTTGCAAAAGAAATGCAGAATGAATTTGAAATGAGCATGATTGGTCCTATAAAATACTTTTTGGGATTAAATGCAAAGAACACATATAAATGGATATTTATAAATCAGTCCAAATATGTGAAGGATTGAAGACTTTCAAGATGGAAGACTGTAAGCCAGTATGCACTCCTATGATAATAGGAAGCAAGCTTTCTAAAGAAGATGACTCTGCAGCAGTTGACAAGACATTGTATAAGTCTATGATTGGAAAACTTATATATCTTACTCAATCTAGACTAGACATATCTAATACAGTTGGCATTGTTGGAATATTTGCAGTTGAACCAAAATAGTATCACCTAATGGCAATAAAAAGAATATTCAGATATCTAAAGGGAACTATAGACTATGGTTTATGGTATCCTAAATCAGAGAATGTACAACTTCATGTATATACAGATGCAGATTGGGCAGGTTGTCTTGATGATAGGAAGAGTACTTCTAGAGGAGCAGTATTTCTTGGAGATAGGTTTGTTTCTTGGGTAAGAAAGAAGCAAAATTTTATCTCTCAGTCGACAGCAGAAGCTGAATATGTTGCAGCAGCATTGAATTGTTCAACAATGGTTTGGATCAAATAGATGGTTAAATATTTTGGTATATAGGTTGATTATCCTATTTTTATTCACTGTGATAACACCAGTACTATCAACATGTCCAAGAACCCTGTGATGCATGCAAAGATAAATCACATTGAGATCAAATACCATTTTCTTAGAGAAAAAGTTGCAGACAATGAAGTAAAATTGGACTATGTGAGCACCAAAGAACAGTTGGCAGACATTTTCACAAAGCCTTTATCAAAAGATACTTTTGACTATCTCAAGGAGAAGCTAGGAGTAATTCCCTCTCTTGAGTCTAATTAGATAAAGAAACAAGAACATCAGTCTAGAGTGACTGATGAATGGTTGACTACTCTACTTCTGGAGTAGTACCTGTGCCTAATTGCTTATGGCACCCTTTTCCATTAATGTCAAAGGGGGAGCATATACTTTGGGGGAGTATAAAAATAGACAGATGAGCTACAGTAGTGTAGAGGAATCTTTGATGAGGATATTGAGAATATTGTAAGAAGAAAGAAGACACCATGTGCTTAAGATGTTTTTAATATCATATGTTGCCATCAATGTCAAAGGGGGGGATTGTTGGAGATTTACTTATGGTAGCTAGTTGATTGTATGTTTGTCATTGATGACAACATATAATATACAATAGTTTTCTGTATGTACTTATCTAAATGATGATATCAATCCTTGCGTGGTTATATTCATGTTGTAGACATGTTGATGTTTTGTTCATACACACAAAATTAGATATGAAGTTTCGGTTGTGTTGTGCAATTCTGTTAGTGGCAGTTACAGTTTCTAAAGTTTGTCTGTACAGAGCCAACATATTGCATTGGTTCTTGAGTTGCACCTATCTTTGGGATATGTGTTTGTATATTCAAGATTAATTATGAGTTGTAGATAATTATCTAAAGGTGCCAAACGTGTTTCAACAAGATTCCAAAGTTAGAGTTAATTTGGTGAGGCCAACTTAGTGAAGTGTCGCGTCTATTCATCTTATATTGCATGGTTGTAATTATGCTTGCATGGTTAGTTAAGCTGACAAGGATGTTATGAAGAGTTGTCTAACAAGTCCCATGATCTCATACTTTGAGGAAGATACTTATACTAGATCATTTGTGGAATGCTAAGTGTGAATGATAAGAAAAGATATAGGAAAAGTGCAGAGTAGAGTATCAGATGTATTTCATTCATCAAGGATCTATGTGAAGAAGCAGTGCAAGATTACAATACATTGGAACTGATCAAGACAATAGGTATACTCTATAGTTCATCATCAGAGATAGTGCATATCTTTTCTACAAAAGTTTGTAGCCTTCACCATTAAAGAAGTGAGCTTTTGGACAGTGACTCCCCACCCCTAACAGGGTTATTTATAAAAGACTCCTAACAGGGTCAGACCCTTAACCAGGTCACTATACTTATTGCATTGTAAAGAACAACTCCTAATAGGGTTGCAAGATCTTCTAAAGGGATTATTATAAAAAAGTATAGTTCATTGTGGGTGTTAATTCCCACTGGGGATTTTACCATTTGGTTTCCCTGTAACCAAATTGTGGTGTTGTCTATTGTGTTATCTGAATGTGCATTTACTTTATTATATTCTAGAATTAATAAGAGTAAAGAATTAAATTAGTTGATAACTGATTCACTCCCCCCCCTCTCAGTTATCCTTTGGGACTATTCTAACACAAGCATTTTTTGAAGTTCTACTTTTACTAATAATGCCACTTGAGGATGCATCTTGCAGAGTTTTTGTTTGACCAATTTCACATTAGGATCTACAGCAAGATGGTGCATTACAAGATCTATATCAAGCCCAGGAATGTCTTTGTATCTCTAGGAAAAGTTAATTTTATTCTTTAGAAGGAATTTAGTCATGTCTTTCTTTTCTTGATCACTGAGAGATACTGCAATGCAAGTGATTTGGGATCTTCTTCTATACCCAAATTGATCACGATAGTGTCTTCAATAATCATGGAGGACATTTTTGGTTCTGACATTATGAATGGAAGGTCATCTTCTCCTTCCTCTAGTGCCTTAGAAAGGTTTTCACTAGAGGATGTGTCCTTTATTTTATCTTTTTCTTCATCCAAAGGTGCCTGGGAGAGGTTTTCACCAAGGGATATTTTTGTATTTTCTTTTTTTTTTATTTTTATTTTTATTGTCATTTTTGTGACTAAGAGAATTGACCTAGATACTGAAGTAGGCTTGCTCACTGAAGTGGATCTGATGTTCGTATGCTTGGAAATTCTTAAGTTGAAAGAGAGCCAAAAATGCCTCATCCAAATCACAAATTTCTAAAGCTAGTGATGAATCTTGTTGATCCTGGTCAATTAGTTTAGGGTTTGTGAGGGTATGAAAGGTTAGCTTGTGTGATGGTGAGGACATGGGTAAATTCATCAAGGTCATCTTCAACATATTGGAAAGGGACTTTGAAAAACTCTTCTTCGGTGTCTGAATCTGAGGTGGCTAAACAATAGTCCTTGGAAAAGTTAGTATTAGTTTCTATGGAACCCATACCGTGTCTTTGAGGATAGCCATTTGTTGTTACAATTTTATTCTTACCTATTTCATTTGCACCAAGGGCAGTGCCATGATACCCCATGCTTTCAACAATGGGGGTGGATTTGATATATTTTCCATTAGGGAATGTTACTGGTTTTTCCTCTTATTCATTATAAAGCCAATCAAGGACATTGGATTCCATGTGTTCATCTGACAAAGACCCCCAATGTTTAAAAGTGGTCATCTTGCATTGCATAAGGTCCTTTTATTTAGAGGGAGTTAACAACGATGGCCTCCCATAGGATTTTGGGGACAAAGGAAGTTGTCTAATGCATCTAGGACACTTTCAAATTTGTATTATCCCATGCCTTGATCTGTGAAAGTGATCTTTATTTCTGACTTAGAGGGTTTGCCTTCGATGACCTTTTATTTTCCTTTAGGTTGATGAGTTTGTGTTTCTGATGTCTTTTCTATAGCCGAAGAAGTTTGTTGAATAGGTGCTTCTTTCTCAAAAGGTCGGTTGAACTCATTCAATGGATAGTAATTGGATTATTTGCCTTCTAACCTCTTGCAGTATTGGAATGGTTCAGGATCTCCTGGAATTGTGATCTCTCTACCACGATGTGGAAACTTGAGGAATTGATGGTAGGTATAAAGTACACCTTTGATAGTGTGTATCCAAGGTCGTCCCAACAAGATGTTGTATGGTAGATCTAGGTCCAACACATGACAAATAGTTTCGATTAGGGTTGGGCCCACTCGTAGAGGTAGTCTAATCAAACCTTTTCTTTCTCATTCACTGTTATCATAAGCCTTTATTGTGATTATCTTATTAACATCTAGGAGGTCCTTGGAAAGATTGATGTTGAGAATCATTTTCAATGTACACAAATTTAGGTCGGATCCACCATCTTTAAGGACTCGTTTGATTTTGGTGGATTGGATTTTTGACTCAATGTGGAGGGATTTATTATGGTGAAGGTCAGGACCATGAAAGTATTTTTTAGTATAAAAAAGGTGTTCTTGTGTGGCCAAATTCCCAATCATGGCTTCGAACTAGGCAGCGTTGATATTTTCAAGAACATGGGATTCATTCAAAGCATCTTCAAGAACTTCTTTGTGGATAGGTGAGGTACGTAGAAGTTCTAAGATAGAAATTTGTGTAGGAGTCTTTCCTAACTGGGTTAATAGTTTATAATGTGAAGGAGGCCAAGTAGTAGTAGACAGTGCAGCTTGTGGCTTTTTAGATGTAGAGGGATTATCAGTAGCTTGGACAGTGACTCTAGTTGTGCATGTGGTAGCATTAAAATCAGAAGCTTTGAGGATTATGGTATAGACATGAGTTTCAGATTCTTCATTGCGTCCACAAAGAGATTCAAAACCAAAGATATCATTTTCTTTTAGACTTCCACACATTCGATCATTGCCTATGATAGTGTTTTTTGAGTAATCATATGGGATCGTGTTAGATGCATTATTTTGATTGTGTTGTGGAAAAGGTTGATTGTAGACTTTGAGCTTTGCATTGGATGAAGAATCATTCTGGCCTTCGACTTTGGTTTCAATTTTTCCATCATCAATAAGATGTTTTACAAAATGTCTGAGTTTAATGCACTTCTTGGTATCATGTCCTTTAATGTGATGATAATCACAGTATTCATTCTCTCAATACCAAGCAAGTTTGGGTTTATTTTCATTGAAAGGCTGAGTGTTTGGATAGACTATCATTCCTTGATCTGCTAGTTGTTTAAAGATTACATCTAATGGTTCCGCCAATGCTCTAAACTATCATCGTTGTCGATTATTTTATTGTCATTGTTGTTGTTTTTATTGTTGTGAGGTAACAAATAAGATTGATTGTGTGGTCGATTGTTATTCTGATTATTGTTATGATTCTAGTTCTGATTGTTGTTTTGATTTTGATTTTAGTTCAGATTGTTGTTGCGATTGTTTTGATTATTGTTGTTGGATGCTTGAAAATTTTGAACATGTTTAGCATCAGTCACTCCATCATTGACAACTCCTTTGTTTTTACTCCATAATTTTGGTTTATCACTGTTGGAAGGAGTATAATGTTTGATGCTACCTTTTTGCAAAAGGCCATCTTGAATGTATTTCCCTTCTTGACAAGAGATTCAAAGGTGTCAGGTGAAGCCATTTTCATTTGGAATGACATCTTGGGGATCAAATTATTTGTGAAGATGTCAATTAAGTGACTATGAGGTATTTTCCATGGCATATGATTGGTATTATGTCTCCATCATTGTAAGAAACAAGAAAAGGTTTCACCATTCTTTTTCTTAGTATTGCACAAATCAATGAGTGTTGCTTGATGTTCAATGTTATATGAATATTGTCCAACAAATTTCTCTGCCAAATTAGAGAATGTAGAGATTGACCCATAAGGAAGGGCCATGAACCATTCTAAAGTTGCACCTCCAAGAATCCTAATGAAGAGTCTCTTTAGGTAATTTTTTTTGTAGACAACTTCTTGACAGGCAATATAAAATTCCTTGAGTTGTTGTAGAGGGCATGTCTCTCCCTTGTATTTTTCAAATTTAGGCATCTCAAAGTTTGGAGGGAATGGTTGCATCGTGATAGACTTATTGAATGGATAGGGACAATTCTCGTCAAAGGAAAGCTCCCTTTTTTCCCCCATTCTGCAAACCATGCATAAGACTTTTGAGATCATTAATTTGTTGGGCTAGATCTAGAGGGTTGTGTGGAATATATTGTGATCCATAAGCTTGTCCTCCTCCAAAGTGTGCATTCAAAAACCTAGTGGAGTTCATACCGACTGTGGGAGGTGCTATGTACTGGTAAGCTCAAGATGTGTTGGTCATAGATGTCTTCATGCCCATTTTCAGGAATGTAGATGATGTAGATAGAGGAATGGAAATCTTCCCTATGTTGTTAACATTAGCAGTTGCCACTTGAGAGGTATTTGTTGTCGTTTGAGTTCTATTGTCTAAGGTAATGTTGGGAAAAACACTTAGGATCTATTGGATTTGTTCGGGTGTCAATTGGTCTATTGATGTAGTTTTTTAAATGGGTATTGATGTAGGAGCTAATGTAGAAGGCTCACTTGCATTTGCTTTTCTATTGTCATGTGATGATGTTGCATTTGAATTGGAGTTCATGGTCGTGCTTGTAACAGTCGTAGCCTTAGTGATATTATGAGTGAGAAGTGATTTGTCAAAGTCAGCGGGAACTGTGATGCCATTTTGAATGAGATTCAAGAAGATTTCATTGTTGTTTTTACTAATGGCCTTTTCAACCATTTCTAAATTATATGGATCCCTACGAAAATTGTTCACTTGTGTAGGTATTTCTTCTTGGTCCACTAACTCAATTTCTTTAGGCTCATTGGTTATGTCATCATTTTGCATTGTGTGGCCTTTAAAGAATTAAGTGGCAACATGATTCTCCTTGTCAAAGGAGTTGTTGGGTTCTGCATGCCTCATTTTTCTATCTTGTGATCGAGTAACTACCATATAATGGTAGACCTAGAAGAATGAAAGATGAGGAAATGTGAAATTGGAAGATGAAAGTGGATGAAAAAAGATCTTGTTTGGGGATTGATTTGTCTTTGATTGATTGGATTTGATTGATTGATGTTTGATTAAGGATTGATTGATGATTGATTTGGATTGAAAGGTTTTTAGAACCAAACCTAGGTGTACCAAGACCTTGTGATGACACAAACACAAGAGGATTAAATTGGATGATTCCATTTCTACTTGAAGATAGACTTGTGATCTCAAGAAAGTAGGACATTACCAATGGATTTAAATTACTTGAGACAAACTAATGATCTACAAGCAATGTTGTGTTTGTCTAAGGATGAAGTTCTGCAATAGTTTTGATTAAGGTCATTCAACCTAAGAAAGGATTGATTTGATTTCGATTTGAAGTCTAAAAAGGTTTGATCTAATGCTCCGAGGATGAGCTATGATGAGAAATTGATTTGGAAACAAGAGGTTGATCTAGTCGTATTGCTCAAGAGTAACAAATTCACAATTCATAGGATACTTGGCCATGAAGTTGAAAAATTTATTGTTGTACATGATAGCATCAATTTTATTTTAATACTTGATTTCATGATTGATTGATGGGACAATGTGTTATATTCCTTGGATTTGTAAGTGGTTTATTTTTTTTCTTGATAAAATAGAGGAGTTGGAAGCTTAACCTTCTTGTGTTTCTTGGAATCGGTCATGTCCTTATAGAAAAAAATCTAATTTTGATTGAGCAACTAAATGTTTCAGGACAAATGATTTTAAGAAATCATTAAAGACCGAGTTTTGAGGATTTTGGTAAATTTTGAAGGTCACTATTTTTAAACATAGATGGAAGTCTCAGACATAGAGGATGATTTGATACTGCATAGATGACAAATCTGGATAGACGATGATCTGCGCAGATAGTAATGCTAGAGCGGAGATGGCAATCTACAAAAAAGATAGTGTTTTGGTGATTTGGAAAAATTTTGATTTCTATCTAATTTCAATGGATTTGTTCAATGGAAAGAACTAGTTTCATCACAGTTAAAACAGAAAATAACAGGCATGTGTCTCAAAAAAAATCTGACAAGGGACAAAGGAACCTTGAAGAATACAAGCATGTGTGACAAATTTTTTTGTTGGGGATTTTTTTCATGTTTTGGATTTGTCAATGTTCTTCAAGTACTTCAAACACAATCTACCTAAGGAATTGGTGTAGCATGAAAATATTTTCTCACAAGCTTAGGCACACACACAAGAGCTAATCAGAATATGACCGTCACCAAGCATGCAATGACTCTAGTCATGATACCATATTAGTCGACTCCAAACACTTAGGGTGGCATGAATTTACAAGTGATCTTGGGGAAGTTACTATCTTCCTTGCACAAATGTTATCACCTTTTGGGGGTGTTTCGAGTAGCTTCTATGCCTAGATTGTTTAGTAAGGGTCTTCAATCAATTGTATCCTCTATGTCCGCACAAGTATGATTTAGGTGTATAGCCCCATAGAGCTATTGGAGATTTGCTTCAGTGCAAATTGTTGATTGTATGTTTGTCATTGATGACAACATATAATATACAGCAGTGTTCTATATGCAATTACCAATACAGATGTTTTGGAGCCTTGTGTGTTTATTTCCATGGTGTAGACATGTTCTGGTTGATATGTGCAATCACACAGATTCAGAGATGTAGGTTTAGTGGAGTTATGTTAATCTGTTTAGGCAGTTACAGTTTTTGGAGATTATCTGTTAATAACCGACGTATTTACATTGTTTCTTGAGTTACACCTATCTCTGGGATATGCGTGTTTGTATTCATGTTTATTTATGAGTTAAGGATGATTATCCAAAGCTGCTAAATGTGTTCTAACTGAAGCATGATGATTGAGTCAATTTGGTAGAGCCAACTATGTGAAGCGACATGTCCACTCATCTTGAGTTGTGTAGTCCTACTTTTGATTGCGTGCTTAGTTAAGCTGACAAGGAAGTTGATGAAGTGTTTCATAAAGCCATCATGACCTTATCCTTGGAAAAGATACAAATAGTAGTTCAATTGTGATTGCTAGAGTGAAAAAGATAAGACAGAGCAGAACAGAAAGTTAGACAGTAAAAGTTGAAGATCTATGTGAGTAAGTAGAAGAAGATTACAATTCATTGGAACTGATCAAGATAGCATGTCTACTCAAATATTTCATTTATCAGATATAGTGTATATCTTTTTTACTGAAGGTTGCAATATTCATCATTTTAGCAGTGAGCTTTTTTGGACAATGAGTCCTCAGTCCTAATAGGGTTATTTCTAAAAGACTCCTAACAGGGTCCGACCCTTAACTAGGTCACTGTACTTATTGCATTGTAAAGATAAACTCCTAACAGGGTTGTAAGATCTTCTAACAGGGATTGTGATACTCAAGTATAGTTCTTTATTTGTGCTAATTCCCACTGGGGTTTTTACCTTTTTGGTTTCCTCGTAACCAAAATTGTTGTGTTCTATCTTGTGTTATCTGAATGTGTTAATGCTTAATGTTATTTTCTAATTAATTGGAGAAAATAATTAAACTAGCTGATAACTGATTCACCCCCCCCCCCTCTCAGTTATCCCTTAGGACTATTCTAACAATTGGTATCAGATCCAAGTGCCTTGGAGAGAAAGCCTAACAGCTTAAGGTAGATCAAATGGTGTAATTTAGGAAAGAGAGTCCTAATTTTGATGGAGAGAACTATCTTGACTGGAAGAACAAAATGATAACACATCTTCAGTGTGTTGGTTTTGAGATCTATGAGATTTCCACTCATGCAATTGATGTTCCCACCTTGAAAGACCTTGCAGAAGAAGACTCTATAATTAAACAAAAAGAAGTATTCACTCAAAATGAAATTGCCAAGGAGGCCCTATCTGACAGTGAATTTTCTAAGATCAAGAAGGCAGAAAAAACATATTCAATCTGGAAATACTTAGAAGATATGTTTGAAGGAGACATCCAAGAAAAGAATGCGCGCAGAAAGACATGGAAGAAAATATACAATAATTCAAAGATGCTACCTGAAGAGAAGATCAGAGCTTACAATCAAAGGATTAATGAAGCAGTATCAGGTATCAGGAACAACGGTGGACAAATTTTAGAGGATGATATAATGGACAAAATGATGGCCACATTGACATTAGATTATGAAAGTAAGATTAACATCTTGGATGAAACCATGCAATTATCAAAGGACTTCAAAAGAAAGACCCTAATTAGAAAAATATCTGCATTTGAGATGTCAAGATTGAAGAGGGAACCTAAAATGGAAACAACTTTTAAAGCCTTGGTCCATCGTAAGAAATCCTCGAACATCTCTAGTAATAATGAAAAAGAAGAAGTTGATACTGAACTAGAAGAAATCATTGCTATGATTTCTAAGAAGGAAAGAAAAGGTAAAGGGAAATATGAAGGACATCTACCATTCAAATGATTTTCATGTAACAAAGTTGGCCACTTTGCATCCAAGTGTCCTGTTAGCGCTTTTTCTTGCAAGAATCAACAATACATCAACAATGCTTGACCTCTATTCCCAACACAGATTCTTACATGGAAAAGGCTAATTAACAAGGATGAAATCCTTCTTCACTTTGAGCTCCACAAACTTAGGCGGGTGTACCTACTTATTGACTCACTGAATCACAAAGAATCTCACGGTGGACTAAGGATTTATAATCCTTCTCCTTTTTAAGTTCTTAGAACTAGGAAGGCTAACCCATGGATTCATTTCTTTAAAGAATCACCAACAATTTATGTACTATTTATTACAGATTCTGGATATTCATGTTCATAAACAAAAAGTAAAATATTTTCAATATTTGAATGATTGATGATGAGAACTACTTTTCAGAACTTAGACCAGTGCCTAATCCAAGGCAAAGAGTCCAATGAAATGTAAATCTACAGAAAACCAATTAATAAGAACACAAACAAAATCCCAGACAGAATGCCTTGCAAACTTTCATTTCATTTTCACATCTATCTATTAGATTTTCATATTAATATCCAGCCCTCTGGGATTACTCATAAGACTGACTCCTTCCTTGAAGGAAGCTCATAAATAACTGCATAGTTACCTTGTAACCAGCATGTTTAGAATGCCTTATAGACTAAACATACAAGAGCATGAATAAAACTACAAAAAGACACCATAGATCTAAAATTGGAGATTCCACTGTATTTCATTAATGTCATTCTACTTCAAAAAATTCAAAAAGATACAAAGCTTCAAAACTAAACCATAATCTGAAGTCTGCTATGCAGCTGTAAATTCACCATCCTTGTTACAATGGAGAAAAACCCAGATTTAGGAGAAATATAAAAAAAAATCCATCACCAACACCTGTCTGTCCCCAAAATATCTGTAACCACTTCAAACTAGAATTGTAAGAATCTGATACTACCTAGGCACAAAAGGTCTGCAAAATTAGAATCCTTGTTTCGAGACATTTCCAGTGATATATACTAGTCTATACTTTGGACAAAAATGCCCCCTAAACCTTTGAATCAAAAATCCATCTCTTGTGCACATTTTGGAAATTTGAAATATTTAAATTTGCATTCAATAGTTTGACTATTGAATCAAAATAAAATTTCATTTTAACTTTTTTTAAATCCTTTTCTGCACACACCCTTAGCGGGCCCCACATGCCACGTGGCACAACCTAATTTTCCTGCACTGCTGACCTGGGCGCCCAGTCAACTGCCACCTTGTTGCCATCTCACCTGCGTTGATGTCGGCCTTGCCACTTGGTAGCTTGTCGCAATCCCTTGAAGGCCAGATCTGACGTCATCGTTTCATCTAAACACAGCGATGACCATAGATCCTGCCACATCACTGCCACATCATTCATGCAGGCCCTGCCAAAATTTGGGTGTCTTCTCCTCAAGCATGGTTTTCGAGGCAAGCCCTCAGCTCCTGCAAGTGTTCCCATAGCCTCTTCTTGCTTCTTCATATCACATTGTAAGTTTTTTTCCTTATAAACACTTTGAAATCCCCTTTCACAAAGAACTCTTCTTGCTTCTTCATATCACATTGTGAGTGTTTTTCCTTATAAACACTTTGAAATCCCCTTTCATAGAGAATGTGGGATTAAGATCCTGAGTTTTTAAAGCACCCAGCACTTTTTGCATCAAAATAATGCGGGCCCCATTGCACACACTAAGCCTTCTGGCCGGCAATCTTCAAGAGCTCCCAGCTCTTATTTCATATAAGAATAGAAGTGCTAGCATATAAGAAGACAAGAATAACTCATACCCCCCAAATGTGGGATAAATGCCCTTCCCAGTTTTCAAGACTTTAAGCTCTGTATATGCTATTCTATGCGGCTTTCTCTTTTACTTCCATGATTTATACTGCGTGGATAGCTTCCATTTTGCAATGGTTCCATGCGTATCCTCTCTATGCATAGACCTCCATACATTACTGCTCACATATTCCATCTTAAACTATGCAATAATCCTTCTCTTATGCATTACGCAGCTTGCCACTTTCAATTTATGAAAACATCACATGTTATAATGCGAAGGCCTCCTCCTCTTTCCTAAAACAAGATATTAACCAGCTCTTGTAATACCCAATAGATTCTAGCATTTGTCAAGTTTGCTCATATTTACATTTAGAATTATGTCATAGATAGTGTTTTTCTACCATTTGAGCACATTCTTTGTGTCTGAAATAGTTTACAAGATGGTTGTTAATCGTCCCAACAGCTTGCATAAAGGAATACATTATGGTTGGCCCAACAAACTGAAAGCCCATTTTCATCAAGTTCTTATTGATCAATTCAAATTTGGGTGTCTTCACAGGAATCTGTCTTGGGGACTGATAATTGCCAATAATTGGTTTGCAATTTACAAATTGCCAAATATACTTGTCAAATGATCCAAATTGTTTTGCAATCTCAATGATGCACCTTGCATTGGCCACAACTCTATGAGTCTTCCCTTCGTGCTGCACTACTTTACTATTAGATGCCAGGCCTAATTTTTTTTATCAAATGAAGGCACAGTAGCTATATCAAAATCTTCATATGCAATCCTTAAAGCATCACGCTTGCTCCAATTTGTAGGCCACGTGAAATCTTCCAGATCCCAGCAAGAACCAACAGCTCAAAAGGTTCCCTTGTCTATGCTCATACATTTTGTATTTTTTAGTTTTACCTTCCCATATTGTTGCGTAGACTTTGGGGAATCTAAAACATTTCTATTGCTTTAGGTTTTAACAAAATTGCCTCTTTGCTTAATGTGTAGGCTCCTCTTTTACTTCGCAGGTGATAGGATGTTAGCATTTGCCAAATACACTTGGCTTTTGAATGTTTTAAAATTTTCCTCATGCAATGCATTCTATTTCAACTGCAATGTGACACCTTTAACTGCTTCCCAGCCCTTAGCTTGCGCAATGTTTAAACTGTTCTGGCATGTTGTGTAGATTTTTAATGGTGATTCCATGCAACAGACTATATGTGGCAGCCCTACAGGTCTCAAGATCAAATAGCAATTTTATTAGATCTATCACCTGTGGATTTAATCTACCCTTTGAACTCATAGTAACAATGTCTTTTTTGTCAAGATTCAACTCCATAATCAACTTCCAGAGGTAAAAACTTGCCAGGTTTCTTCTCAAAATTGTCCTTGTTGAATCATGCTTCTCATGTGTTTCTTTTTCTTTCAAGGAATAATCATTTGAAATCATGAATTGCAACAAATTTTGGCATCTTTTCCATCTTTTGTCCACCTATTTTATCGTTACCAACTCTTTACCTACAGCTCCCTATCAGACCGAACACAATCAGTGAGAATGATGCACTTGAACTGTTTGATCGAATGTCTCACGTTGATGCCACTTTAGTGGTTTGTTATGAAGCATTTTCCATCTGGTGCAAAATAGATTTGTCGTCAAGGTGTAAAAACCATTGAGCATATGCAATTAGCGGATGCAAATAAAGATTCCACCACTGTTCACTGTTAAAACACTCTACATCAGTGTATCAATTGTTTGAACAAAAAGTCTCAAAGGGAAGTCATCGCAAGGAGGGTACAAAATGATTTTAATTATAAACATCACCATAAAACATTGGACTTTATAATCATTTTTGACATTTCTGCAAAGTGTTCTCATTTTTGGAAACTGGCCTCTAGAACTGGCCTAAAAAAATGACTAAATTAGGTTACTAAAACACAACGTTGGGCACACATGTACCATGGTTAACAATCCTCCATACTACAAAATGACATCTGATGAAACCCAACTAGTCATAATATTTTAAACACCCAAGTCGCCTCTTCGGAACTATTCTGCAAATTACCCTGTCCAATAACAATGAACTGCATTTGGTTTCAACTTTGAAAACAAGTCAAATGACCTCTTGAAGATCTGAGCTTCTGGATATTGGAAAAATGTGATATGGAGAGCATGAATCTAGAATGAAAACTCATGAGGATCAACCAGTCACATTTGGGAGCCCCTCATAGGTAGCCACTTGGAAATGCAGAAAACAGAAAACATGAGGAATAATGATTTCTGCAAATGAAAAGAGTCTTGAAAAGTGTGCAAACAGAACCCTCAGAATCTGAGTCCTTCAAAAATTAAAGAAAATTTATTCTATAATTCAGGGAAACCATTTTCCTGATGTGACCAATCACAAGAATTCGCTTATAATATCATGAACAGATCCTCCAACCAAACTGTTAGAAACTGCAAATGGAATCGAATTGGCAAACTAAGAAAATGGATTCATCATGGCCTGAAAATATTCATGGAAGCACATTTCCATGCCTAGAATTCAAGGAAGAATTCAACTATCCATTCCATTCAACCGGGTGTAAAATTGTAAGACCTCAAAGTAGGTCATTCAAAAATCTGCATTTGACAGCTTGGCACATTGATAGAAACTGCAAATGGAATGGGCTTAGCAAACTGACCAAATGAACTTGTAGTGACCTGAAGACGAAGAATCAAGAATTATTTGACCTCTGCAATGGAATATAGAAGGAATTGTTTCAATTAGGTCACAAGGTCAAAATTTACAATTGGTCAAACAGGGGTACTCCAAATTCTGGGCAGAACAAATAAACAAGATATCTCTGGAAGACCAACTTCGAGGGATCAGAAAACCTATCAAACAGACTTGAAATAACTTGGGATTTCAAATATAGGTTCTCTAATATACATGCTCAACATTCCCCAAAGTGGTGGTCCATGACACTCAACAAGACATAAGATATTCAAATGCAAACTGGGCCTGTTACAGCAAATTGACACTTAGGCAGAAATGCATATTTGGACAAGTGCTCAAAACAAGACATCACGAAATGACTCAAAACTTGAAACTAATGACCTAGGATGTCTTCAAATGTCTAAAAAAGATTAATAAAAACCTGAAATGGACGAAAAACTTCAGAATCTCATCTAGGCAAATAGGCTCAAAAAAGCACTTTAGGGGGTCAAAATGTAAAGCACTAGTAAAACACTCAAAAATGACTTGTATGTTTTGAGTACCAACATGTCCTACAAGAGTCAAGAAGTTGAGATTAGATTACAAGCCCAAATATACTAAGGAATGCTATCATGCTGAAGATGGTGTAACTGATGATGACTCAGGAGAAGATGAAATTGGATTCATTTCTATTAAAGACAATGAAAAGATGATTGATCAAATAGAAATTGAAGACGAAAAGAAAGCTCAAGAATTGGCTTTAGTCTCACAAGCTAACATTAGAATAGACTGGATCATAGACAGTGGGTTTTCACATCACATCACAGGTGACAAAGATAGATTCGTACATCTAGATAAGTACAAAGGTGGCATGGTTATATTTGGAGATAACACTCGCAAACCTATCATAGGTAGAGGATCTATCACCTTAGATGGAAAGAACAAGACAGATGATGTTCATTATGTTGATGGTTTGCATCATAGCCTACTAAGTGTTGCAAAAATGTTAGATAAAGGATATCAGTTGGAATTCAAGAACAACAGATGTATTATCAACAACAAAGAAGGAGACATGATTACATCAGGCTCAAAGACCAAAGGTAATGGCTTTCAACTTAACTCTGAAGTAAGTCGTTTTGTTGCAAAAGTGGATGATAGTTGGCTATGGCACAAGAGACTTTGTCATATCAATTTTGACCACATAGTAAAGATAAGTAATGTAAAGGCAATAAGAGACCTTCCAAGTATTGCAAGACCAGTTGATACTATGTGCAGGGAATGTGTGATGGGGAAGCATGTGAGGACCTCATTCAGGAGTAAACAGAACTTTGTGGAGAACAAATTAGATCTGATACATATAGACCTATGTGGACCTACTCAAACAAGATAATACTATGGAGAGAGGTATTTCATTTTGTTTTTTGATGACTTTTCCAAGATGATGTGGATTGTGTTCTTAAAAGACAAATTTGAAGCTTTTGAGAATTTCAAAGTATTCAAAGCTAAAGTTGAAAATGAATCTTGATTAAAGATAAAATGTCTGAGATCTGATACAGGAGGAGAATTCACCTCTGACCAGTTTTATGATTACTGCAAAGAACATGGAATCAAAAGATAGTTAAGTGCACCCAGAACCCCTCAGCAGAATGGGATTGCAGAAAGAAGGAACAGGATAATACTTGACATAGCACACACTATCATGATTGAAGGAAAGGTTTCCCATACCTATTGGAGAGATGTGGTCAATACAATAGTCTATACTATCAATAGAATCCAGTTAAGGCCATGTGCAAATAAGAAACCTTATGAACTTTCGTTCGGTAATGTACCTACTATAAAATACTTTAGAATCTTTGAAAGCAAGTGCTACATCAAGAGAGATGATAGTATTGGCAAGTTTGATGCTAGAAGTGATGAAGGTATTTTTCTTGGTTACTCTACTAAAAGAAAAAGCCTATAGATGTTTTAATCTAAGATTGAAGAAGATCATTGAAAGTACTCATGTAAAGATTGATGAGAATTTTATGATTCAAGAAAGATACTATGAATGTGCTCCCATGATTGAAGATGAACCTAGGCCTATCAGTAAGGACACAGTTATTGAAGAAATGTTTGACTGTATTGATGTTTCATGCAACAATACTGAACCAAGTCAAGAAGAATCACAGATTATAGATGAAAGTGTCACTCCTAAAAACTCAAAATACACATCCAAATACCACTCTAAGGAAGAAATAATTGGAGATTAGAGCGCTAAAGTATTGACAAGATCTAGAGCAAAAGGTTCAACCGTTGATGAAGATTTATGCTTACTTTCTCATATTGAACCCTTAAGTGTTGAAGATGAGTGTAATGATTTAGATTGGCAAAGTTCTATGCAAGAATAATTGGATTAGATAATCAAGAATGATACATGGGAATTGGTCCCTAGACCTCATGACAAGAATGTGATTGGAACAAAGTGGATATTCAGGAATAAGATGAATGAAGAAGATACAGTGGTAAGAAACAAAGCAAGATTGGTATGTAAAGGATATGCGTAGAGAGAAGGAATATACTACACTGATAAATTTTCCCCAATGAGCAGACTGGAAGCTATCAAGTTTTTTCTGGCCTATGCAACATTCAAGAACTTTAAAGTATATCAAATCGATGTCAAGTCAACTTTTCTGAATGGTGACTTGAAGGAAGAAGTTTACATAGAATAGCCTAAAGGATTTAATCTATCAGACAAACTAGACATGGTATGCAGACTAAAGAAAGAACTTTATGGACTTAAACAGGCCCCAAGAGCATGGTATGAGAGACTTGATGGTTACTTAAGAAAGATAGGATTCAGAAAAAGAGCAGCAAATTGTAACTTATTCATAAGAGAGATAGATGAAGGATTACTACTTGTTGCTATTTTTGTTGATGACATTATCTTTGGAGGTAATGACAATCTTAGTGCAGAATTTGCCAAAGAGATGCAAAGTGAGTTTGAAATGAGCATGAATGGACCTATCAAATATTTTTTGGGACTGAATGTAAAACAAACAGATAAAGGCATATTCATAAATCAGTCTAAGTATGTGAAGGAGATATTGAAAACTTTCAAAATGGAAGACTACAAACAAGTAAGCACCCCCATGATTACAGGAAGCAAGCTTTCTAAAGATGATGATTCCACAGCAGTTGACGAGACACTATACAAGTCTATGATTAGAAAACTCATATATCTTACTCAATCTAGACTAGATATTTCCAATGTAGTTGGCATTGTTGGAAGATTTGCAGTTGAACCTAAACAAAATCACCTAATGGCAATAAAAAGAATATTCAGATACTTAAAGGGGACTATAGACTATGGTTGATGGTATCCTAACTTAGAGAATATACAACTTGATGTATATACAGATGTAGATTGGGCAGGTTGTGTTGATGACAGGAAGAGTACCTCAGGAGGAGTAGTATTTCTTAGATACAGGTTGGTTACTTGGACCAGCAAGAAGCAGAACTGTATCTCTCAGTCGACAGCAAAAGTTGAGCATGTTTCAGCAGCACTAAATTGTTCAACAACGGTTTGGATCAAATAGATGATTAAAGACTTTGGTATTCAGATTGATTATCCTATTTTTATTCACTATGATAACACTAGCACTATCAATGTGTCAAAGAACCCTATGATAAATGCAAAGACAACACATTTAGATCAAATATCACTTTCTACGAGAAAAATTTGCAGATAGAGAACTAAAGTTGGATTATGTGAGCACTAAAGAATAGTTAGCAGATATTTTTACAAAGCCTTTATCAAAAGATACTTTTAAGTATCTCAAGGAGAAGCTGGGATTAATTCCCTTTCCTGAGTCTGATTAGAATTTGTAGCAAAGAACATCAGTCCTTGGTGACTGATGAATGGTTGACTACTCTACTTCTAGAGTAGTACATGTAATTATTTATGTTTGGAAACCTTTGTCATTGATGTCAAAGGGGGAGTATATAGAAAGGGGGAGCATATACTCTGGGGGAGTATATAGTCATGAAAATGAAAACACAGTCAGAGAAGCTATAATAGTGAAAAGGAACCCTTGATGAGGATATTGAGAATATTGTAAAAAGAAAGGACTCACTTTTGGATTGATGGTATTTTTAATCATATGTTGCCATCAATATCAAAGGGGGAGATTGTTGGAGATTTTCTTTTGTGCAAATTGTTGATTGTATGTTTGTCATTGATGACAACATATAATATACAGCGGTGTTCTATATGCAATTACTAGTACAGAGGTTTTGGAGCCTTGCGTGTTTATTTACATGGTGTAGACATGTTTTGGTTTCTATGTGCATTCACACATATTTAGAGATGCAGGTTCAGTAGAGTTATGTTAATCTATTTAGGCAGTTACACTTTCTGGAGATTATCTGTTAAGAGCCAACGTATTTACATTGTTTCTTGAGTTACACCTATCTTCGGGATATGCATGTTTGTATTCATGTTTAGTTATGAGTTAATGATGATTATCCAAAGGCACTAAATTTATTCTAACTGAAGTGTGATGATTGAGTCAATTTGGTAGACCTGACTATGTGAAGTGACGCGTCCACTCATCTTGAGTTGTGTGGTCCTAATTTTGATTGCATGCTTAGTTAAGCTGACAAGGAAGTTGATGAAGTATTTTATAAAGCCTTTGTGACCTTATCCTTGGGAAAGATACAAATAGTAGTTCAATTGTGATTGCTAAAAGTGAAAATGGAGTGAAAAAGATAAGACAAAGCAGAACAGAAAGTTAGACAGTAAAAGTTGAAGATCTATGTGAATAAGCAGAAGAAGATTAAAATTCATTGGAACTTATCAAGACAGCAGGTCTACTCAAACAGTTCATTTATCAAATATAGTGTATATCTTTTTTACTGAAGGTTGCAACCTTCATCATTTTAGAAGTGAGCTTTTTTGGACAGTGAGTCCTCACCCCTAGCAGGGTTATTTGTAAAAGACTCCTAACAGGGTCTGACCCTTAACCAGGTCATTGTACTTATTGTATTGTAAAGATCAACTCCTAACAGGGTTGTAAGATCTTCTAACAGGGATTATTATACTCAAGTACAGTTCTTTGTGGGTGTTAATTCCCATCGGGGTTTTTACCTATTTCATTTCCCCGTAACCAAAATTGTTGTGTTTTATCTTGTGTTATCTGAATGTTTTAATTCTTAATGTTATTCTATAATTAATTAGAGAAAATAATTAAACTAGCTGATAACTGATTCACCCCCTCTCTGTTATCCCTTGGGACTATTCCAACAAGAGCATCTTGTCAAAAGTGGTCACGTAAATATGATTGAGACCGTTAGGCTGGAATTATGTTAGACGTGAGCCGAGTATAAGCTCAAATGTCAACTGACTCTCGAGGCTTTGGCCCCAAAGATTAAATTTGATTAACATGAGTTGGAGTGGTGCGGATTACACCTCTTTCTCACGTGGGTCATTCCCAGGATAGCTTTTCCTTAATCGGAAGGCCCATCTAAAGGATTAACTTGAAAAGCATGGATTGGCAATGAGAGGGGTCTAGATTTCTAATTTTCCCTCAAGGGGAAAAGACCATACTTTCCTACCCAATGTCGTCTCCTCCCAAACACACCAGACAATTGTTCTTTCCCAAAGATCTAATTGTCTAAGACCAAACAAGTGTGTCTAGGTTTTTGATCTTCCAAAAAGGAAGAGAGCATACTCCCGTAACACTTGTTTCGAATCACACAAAAATATCACCTAGTTATCTATGTGCCTAATAAAAATGCTAATCAAGCACGATAATTTGTTTTATGTTCGATTGAGGAAACCTACAAGAAAACATGAGTAGTTTCAAATGACATCCTTTAACAAGCGAGCTGAAAAAGATTAATTAGTAGTTTGGATGTTTAACCTTTAGGAACGATGCTGCAAAACTTCAAAAGTGATTAGAAACCTAAAATTTTGACAAATACTAAGAAAAGATAGTAAATCTGTACAGATGATAGTTATAAAATGTAGACACCGAAATAGCACAGATGACTGCTCTATGCCAATGATAGTTTAAAACACAGCATTTATTACCTATCAAAAGTATAGACATGCACAAACGGTAATGTTTATTCACAGATGCGGATTTGTGGAGACGAAAGAGTACTTGCGTAGATGGTGATCTACGGAGACAAAAGAATGCTTGTGCAGACAGTAACAAAAAAGAGAGTTAGCCCAAAAAACTTTGATTAGAAAAAATATTAATACCTTTTTATGAAATTTGACAGCATTTAACTCTCAAAAAGTAATACCTTGTCAGAAACTTGAGAGTAAAAAACTATGAAATATGACAAAAAAATGCTTTAAAGTAAATCTAGATTAAATTGTTTTTTGATAGGCGAAGATGGTGATTTCAGAGCATAGATGACAGAACTATGCAGATGGTGATATGCGTAGACGACAGTCTGGAAATGAAAACAACAATCTCAGTGCGAAGAGGGCTCTACTAAACTCATTTCCAGAATTACGGAAAAATGTGAAAATTTTGAGTTTTTTGGAAAATAAGGGAAATGGGTCCCACCGGGCTTGCCAAAATGTGTATGCTGAAAACCTACTTTTTGGGATCACGCTAAGACACACAAATGTTAGAACATACAAATCATATTAACATATCAAAAAACATTATCAAAACAAGAGTTTCCATCATAACCTCCAATGAGCCAAACAAGTGCACCCAAGCCTTGTTGATTTTCTCTTAGAGAGGAATGTGTGTGTGCTCTCCCAACACAATAAATAAATCTCACTATGATTATGAATGATATTTGAAATGAAGGCTAAAGGATGTGATAAAGAGCTCAAGAACAAGTATGAGGAACTTGTCTCAAGCCTTCATCAAAATGATAATGCAAGTGAAAAGAAGTAAGCTAATGCATGATCTAAGATTTATTATCATTATCCTAACATGTAATATCTAAATGATTTGAGCTTGAAATAAACTAGAATACTAGAATTCTCAAATAAATCCTAAAATGAAACTAACATGACAACAATGCAAAAATAATGGATGGTTTTCTCTTGGCAAGATCCTCTATTTATAGATATTTGGAGGGAAGGTAAGGTCTTGGATGAGGTGGAGCACATGTGGCATCCACATAGATTCCACATAGTGTGACGCCCCGCCAGGGAACCCAAGAGGACTGAACATCTAATCTCTAAAGATGAAGTCAAATTTTTTTTTTTTTATAAAACTATTACAATGCACATATTAAAAAGAATCGATACACATATGCTCACAAAACATGAATGCAACATAACTAAGATTTCCTAGTCCTCATAGGTTCCCTAACACTTCTA